>DF363280.1:27521-51267 GCA_000787875.1 Solanum virginianum
CGACCCTTAACTGATATGTTTCTTATGTAGAGGCTTTGTAGACAATGTAAACTAAAGTGTGGTTATGAGTTGTGTTTTAGAGAATGAGGCCCCAAAGGCCGTCATTTGCATTTCATTTTTGGGCTTATCATTACTGTTTTCTTTCATAAAGGCATGTTAAATGTAGAAATCTCTCATAATATGTAGAGATAATGCATAGATATAGGTTGGTTCTCCCGAGCTTTATCGGCAACGAGTGTCGGTCCGCCTTAACGGGATTTGGGGCGTGACATCATCCATGGACCATTTCTATCCATCGAGCTCAAACTCATACTCACATTTCTTCCAAACTAAAGCATGAATTTTATCAATTTTCATGATTTCTCTTTAATTGTTTGGATTAAAAATATTTCATGATTAATTTACCTTATACTACATAAATTATGATGAATTGCATGATTTTCAATTGATTTACAAGGGATTTCAAGTGTATTTTGATTAGGGTTTATGAAATTTATATAGGCTCCTTTACGTATGATTCAATTCTTTTCAATTGCATTGACCTCACATGGTTTCTATTAAATTTCATGATTTTAACTTCAATTGTTCATGAAATTGTATTTGGCTCTACTTCCTATGTTACAATATGTTTTGATGAACGGGATCCCAATTATGAAAAATATGCTTATATTATGATTATGAGGGTGACCTAAGGCCCTAATATTATGTTATATTTACATTATGGGGAGTATACCCACACTTTATGCATGTTATGTAGTTCATATGATACAAAATGATTTATTAAGTCATGATACATATTTTACAAGTTATGAAAGTATGGTTTTGATTAATTATGAAATATGATGATGTCTATATATATTGCAAGATTATGGGAGCTCGACCTAAGGGTCCTTATATAATGTCTTCAATCTCATAACTACATGCCATCGTAGGATTAGGATTATGCACCGCTAAGTTATTATGTTAGTGGATCCATATATGATAGTCCTTGTGTTGGGGTTTAGCCCATAGAATAGGGTAGAGTCTACCTTAGCAAGCAAACTACTCATTCTCTAGTTTAAAGGAAACATCAGGATTCTATGTAATAGTCTGCATGGTGTTATTGTCGGTTTTGGTCCAATTCCCACATATGTAAGTCTACTAGGTTATGAAATATTTTATGATACTTCTATCCATAATTTTAAAGATACATTGCTCATTCATATCTTACCCGTATTATAGGATGTGTCTATGCATATTGCTATTATGATTATGACACTTCTTTCATGCATTGCATGTCTATATACTTAGTATATTTCACGTACTAATGCATACTCTTTGACTGCATGATCTGGCCATAAGTAGAAGACAATGGCGCACCTACTCATCCTTATTTTTGATAGGATTGGAGTCATGCTTTTGAAGACTTGGTGAGTTCTCATGCTTCGGGGACAAACCTTTACTTTCTTACTTATGATTCTATGTTGAGACTATTGCACTTTCTTTCCATTATTTGAGGGTCACCTAGTAGTATCTTCTAGATCCCTCAAAGATTTTACTATGTAGAGCCATGATTGGACATGTTACGACGATGTAATTCCTTTACTGGGAAGCTTTTGACTTTATTTTTTAGAATGATGTTGAAACTATATTTCTACTTGCTTATTCATGCTAATTGCTTATTTACCTTATGTGTGCTTATGGTATAAACAAGAGACTTAGATCTGGTGCCATTGGGTTCCATATCTATTATGTCACGACTATGACCTAGGTTCAGGTCGTCCCTGTCACGACCCAAGCCTAGGGCCTAGACGTAACACCGCGATGGGGAACCCGAAGGAACCCCAAACAAGTCACTTATGAATGCATAGCACATCCTTGCTTGCAAAAGCATAATTAAACAACAAGCAAGTAACAAGTAATTCTAAGGGAAAGCGGGACTTTGGACTCACAATATGGGGATGTCATAGGGAAAAGGATTAGCATGGACATATATCAAATATATACTAAGGGGCAGGTAAGTATGACTCATCAATCATAATTAACGAAAGGTTAGAAGCCCACTTACCTTAGAGAAAGTCTCGATTCAAGTCAAATCCAATGCTTCCCTCTTTGTGCGATACTCCGAATCACCAAAATTTATACAAATATAGCATTAGAATCACATAATGAATCTAATGGTACTAAAATTAATCAATTAAGAGAAAAGGGTAAAATGGTCAAAATTCCATGCAAAAAAATGTAACCAAAATCTGAAATTTAATAGATAAAATAGTTCCCCAACTAACAAGGAGCTCAACAGTGAAAACCATTTCAAAAATAGAGCTAAGATGAGGGAGAAATCATCATTTAATGTTTATAAATCAAAGTTCAAAAAATACCCAAATTCCACCATTATAATCCAAAGTTATAAGTTAAAAATACAAATTAATCAATGGAATCATTAAAATAGGTTAGAAAATTGTTATCCAATTAGTTTGGCTGAAGAAACCTTGAAAATGAATCTTGGAATGTGAAAAATGGTGAATTAAAATAAAACCCATCATTTTTAAACAAGCTACTATTTTAGGTATATAACACTTTGTGATCACGGATAAGGATCTGCAAATACTAAGGTCAACAAGACCATTACACCCTATGAACGCAGTTTTTACCTGTGAACATGGAGGCTTGGAGGATTTCAGCTCCTATAACTCCACGAATGCGGACTCTCTCCTGCGAATGCGGAAGTCTTATCAATTTGACCTCCACGAATGTAGATATTGAGGCACGAACGTTGAAAACAATTTTCTCCTGCACTAGAAATAGGTAAAACTAGTAAATACACAACATAGAAAAGGAAGAATAGGAGCCTTGAGATTCTTTTTAAACCCTATGAACACAAGCCAAACATGGAACCCTACCGAAACAACATTCCAGACTCAGCAGAATAGCCAGAATTCGAATTTGGAACGTTCTTGGTCAAGAACCTAAGAAAGATAATTTAAATTTGTTTCAAACTCAAAATATTCTCATAAGCTCTAAAAATTGAAATGAAACTATTTCCAGAGTTACTTTCACTATTCTAAACCACTGGAACAGAAGAAATTTTGATTCGAGCCTCTAAACTTGAAATGTTGACCAACGTCAAACTTAGGATCCAAAATGAACTAAAAATGCAACTTCGAGCCTAAAATCTCCATATTAACTTTAAATTTAGTTATACAAGTTCTCCTAGACCAGATTGGGCATTCCAGTGTTGATGGAATTGACGGAATCAAATTTCAATGCATGAATCTCAAAATAACCTCAAAACTCAAAATTTCCAACTTTAAGCCTTTTAAAACTCTTTCTTTAGCAAAACTCTAACTTTTTACAAGGTTTTCACAATCCTACTTTTAGACTTAGCAAAAATGACTCAAGACAACTTTTAAGAAAGGCAAAATGGTAATTTGGTCAAAAATACCAAAAATGATAGTCGAGGTCATTGCAGTAGTGTTACAAATCTCGAGGGATGAAAAGCAGCTTGCTAAGTTTGATAAATATGAGTTTTGGTTAAAAGAAGTTGCATTTCTAAGGTATGTAGTATCGGGTGAAAAGATTAAAGTGGATCATAAAAAGACAGAAGTGGTCAGAAATTGGTCTAGGCCTTGACTGCAACATATATTAGGAGTTTTTTGGGCTTTGTGGGGTACTACTGAAAGTTTTTTGAGTGTTGCTCTTCAATTGCTTCTCCTTTTACAAAGTAGACACAAAAGAAGGCGAAATGTTTTTGGATTGGTAAATGTGAGAATAGTTTTCTAACTTTAAAGAACAAGGCCTTACCAGAAGGGTTAGAAGGGTTTATTGTCTATTGTGATGATTGAAGAATCGGTTTTGGGGGTGTGCTGATGCATAAAAGTGGATGAGCATAATGATCCTACCTATGAACTTGAATTAGCAGCCATGTTATTTACTTTGAAAATATGGCATCATTATTTATATGGGGTTCATGTAGACGTTTTCATTGACTAAAAGAGTCTTCAATATGTGTTTAACAAAAGAGATTTTAATTTGAGGCAAAGAAGGTAGATGGAACTCCTTAAAGATTATGGTATGAGTGTACATTAACACCTAGGTAAGGCTAATATTATAGTTGATGCTCAAAGTAGAGTGTCCGGGGAGAGTATGGCTCATATTGGTGATGGTAAGAATGAATTGGCAAAGAAATTCCATCGATTGGATAAATTAGGGTTAGATTGAATGATGCCAAAAATATAGGTATGGTGGTTCTAAATGGCTCCAAATCTTCTTTGATCAAAGAGGTCAAATCCAAACAAGACATTGACCCCAATTGAAGGTATTAGTGAAAGAGGGAAAGGTAGAGGTTTTCTCTCAAGAGAAGATGGTATCCTTAGGCATTAAGGTAGGTTGTGCGTGCCAATTGTTGATTGGTTGAGGGACTTGATTTTAAAAAAGGCACATAATATGTCCTATTCCTTTGACCATTGTTTTACAAATATGTATAGGGATTCTATGGAAGTATATTGGTGGGGTGGTATGAAAAGAGACATTCCAAGGTTGGTAGCTTGATGTCACAATTACCGACAAGTCAAACCCAAACATCAAAGATCGGGTGGACTAGCCTAAGATTTTAAGATACCTACTTTGAAGTGAGAAGCAATCAACATGGATTTTGTGATTGGTTTCCCAAGACTAAAAAGTATTTTGATAACATTTGGGTTATTGATGATAGGATGATGAAGTTGGCTAACTTCTTACCCGATCAAGACAACCTATGGTGCCAAAGATTATGTTAGGTTGTATATCCATAAGTTGGTTAGATTGTATGGGATTCCGTTGTCTATCATACAAGATTGTAGTGCTTATTTACTTTACATTTTTGTAGACCTTTCGATAGAGGCCTTGGTACTAAAGTCAAGCTTAGTACGACCTTTCACCCACAAATGGATGACCAAGCTGAATGGACCATTCAAACTCTTGAGGATATTCTTAGGGCTTTTGTTTTAGAATTTAAAGGTAGTGAGAATGAGCATCTTCCACTTATTGCATTTTCTTACAAAAATAGCAATCACTTTAGAATTGGGATGACACCATTTGAGGCCTTGTATGGGAAACATTGTAGATCCCCGATTAGGTGGTTTGAAGTGGAGGAAATTTGTCTTTCTTAAGTCCAGATTTGGTTGTGGAACTTTGGAAATGGTGAGGTTAATAGGGAAGAGGTTTAAATTTTTCTAAAGTATACAAAAGTCTAATTCTAACACGAGGTGGAGAGACCTTGAGTTTGGTATTAATGATTGGGTGTATTTGAAAGTCTCACCCAGGAAGGGTGTAGTTCAATTTGGTAAGAAAGGACAGTTGAGCCCTAAGTATGTAGGGCCTTATAAGATCTTGAGGAGGATTGTTAAGGTTTATAATGAGTAGGAGTTATCTATGGAGATGAGTATGGTCCATTCTATATTTCATGTGTTCATGCTGAGGAAGTGTATAGGTGATCCAAACTCTATTGTGCCTTTTAAGTTGTTGGTATTGAGGAGAATCTAGAATATGAAAAAGTTCAAATTGAGATGTTGGATAGGCAAGTGGAGAGATTGAGGCATGAAGATGTAGCATCTATCAAAGTCCTTTGGAGGGATCAACAAGTCGAAAGTGCCACTTAGGAAGCCGAGGTGGACATGAAGAAGCGTTTTGAAAGAACTCTTCAAGGACCAAATGGTCC
The DNA here is from genome assembly GCA_000787875.1 of Solanum virginianum. Lineage (NCBI taxonomy): Eukaryota > Viridiplantae > Streptophyta > Magnoliopsida > Solanales > Solanaceae > Solanum > Solanum virginianum. Next base: position 33,199 of record DF363280.1, read on the forward strand.
CTTTCCTTCATACTTCATATAAATAAATCTAAAACCCCAGAGTATATCTTTCCACGTATCGAAGGAAAAAAGATAGTTTACGGTAGGTGGATAAGCAGGAGGGGATCCCTGTGGTTAGACTAACTGGCCAAGAAAAGGAAAAAAGATAGTTCGATCGAATATTTCTTTTTAGATTCTTTTATCTATTAGAAAAAGAGATAATCTACTAATTTTCCTTTCAGAAAATCAAAAATTCCATAAAAAAAAAAAAGAAATAGGAGACTAGAAATGAAAGTCTCTTTCTCAGATCTATTCTTCAACACACTGGTGGAACAAAACAAAAATACTGGACGCAACGATATTGAAATATTTGGTACATGAAGCCACGATAACATATATTAGGAGTTTTTTGGGCTTTGTGGGGTACTACTGAAAGTTTTTTGAGTGTTGCTCTTCAATTGCTTCTCCTTTTACAAAGTAGACACAAAAGAAGGCGCTATCTATTGTTTCAAGTCATGTAATGCAACCCTTTATGTCATTCTTGCATGCATAAGTACTTATGTCAACATGGTTTGATGGCATTTGATGTATAAGTTTGAGATTTTATGAAGATAATGTTTATGTTGCATTCATGCATTTATGTTGGGCTAAAAATTTGCTTAATCTCTCTTTTCAAGTGTATTTCCATCACATTCGGGGATGAATATTTCCAAGCGGAGATATTGTAACACCTCCCACTCTATTAAGAATGTCCTTATGGTGTAAAAGGTCTCGTGAAACCTTAACTTCAGCAAAATCTGCACACTTAGCCCAAAAGTACTGCCAACTCTATAATCCTACAAAACAAACATAAAACACATTAAATATTCTAACATTGTAGAAAATACACAAAATTACATGTTTTAAGCATCGAACGTGATGTATTTTGACAGAACATCATGCCTCATTGGTAGGGAGCTCTTCGAAGTGGCATGATCTAAAAAGAAACAAAATCCCTTTGTTAGTTAGCAAAAAATCTTACTTAGCTCTAAGGCATGATATTGAATAAGAAATAAGGTATGACTTTCCTAAACCGTCTCATAGCCTCTTATTCTAGATAGTGGCATGCTTCACCATCTTGAACGAAACTCTATGCTACGGGGTATGTGTAGACATCTAAGAAATATTTTAAAACCTCATGCTCTAATACAATATTTATAATGACCCGACCTAGGGGCCTAGTCATCACTTGATGAATGAGATATCTGGAGGCACCTCACCCAAGTGATCTAAGCGTCTCAAGCATTCACAGGTAATAAATAGAGTCATAATACAGAAAAATACAAAGGAAAATATACTATAGGCCATGTTTTGAAATGAAGCAACATTAAAAGCAGGAACTTAGAAAAGATCATTTGTCGATATGTGAAACGACCCTAAAAAGTGCCCAAAAATGTGCCTTGGAAATGCACATAATCATAATTTCTATATATCTCAAAATTCGTGCATGATATCAAAAATTCAACTTCATATTCTTGTTTAGGGGGCAAAATTGAGTGAGAAATGGATCTAACCCCAATTTTAGAACAGCCGTAGCAAAATTCAAATTTCAAAGTTTGCAAATTCCAGAGACTAAGAGTACCCCAAGCGCGACACGCTAGGGGCACAAAGAGGTATAATGTTTGGCTAGTTTTCTTGTTCCAGTCCAAGGCCTTTGGATCTTGGGCCTAAGTTTTTCCATACGTGACTATACCTATACTTAGTCATATTTCACCTTAATATCATACAAGACATTCCCTAATACTCTCTCAAACTCTTAGACAAATATTACACCCAAAATTCAAGTGCCAAATCTCATTCCGAATCTTAAGAAAATCACTCAAGCTTCAAGTTCTCATCTCCATCTTCATCAAGGAAATCTCAAAAGTCTAGGTATGTGGGTTTCAACCAATCGGTCCTTTCATCCATGGTTCCCATGCTCCCTCTTTATATAAATTGCATGTTTCTAAGTTGATTTACCTATGAGTCTTACTTACTATGAATTTGACTATGAAATATGTTGGGGTTTCATAAAAATGTAACTATTTGAGTATGTTTTGAGCTATGAATATATGATCTATCTTGACATTTGATGAAGGGTTTTGATGTATATTGCATGAGGTTATTACCAAGTATTGGTGGGTGATTTTACATTGATTTTTCTTTCAATATTTCACTCTTGAATTGCATTATTTTGTACTAGCATGGCACATATGCCATGTGTTTCATAAAATGTTCTTTCAAGGATTTTTAAAATTTTGATGATCTGTTGGTTGATTTATGATCAAGAGACTTCATGATGATTTTGGAATTTCTAAAGATGTGTTTAATTCATGAAATTATTGATGATGTTATAGGGTCGGATTAAGCCTCTTTTTCTCAAAGATTACACCTCTTGTGAGCCTTTGATGTTGTTGTTAATGCAAGGCTGATGTTCCTATTCTTATGTTTGATGATTAGGCTCACCATTTGAGGTCAATGATGTTAAGAGCTACTCATGCCAGGTCTCTATGTTTATATCAAGTTATTAAAGTCTAATTATCTTATATATTTTGTGGGATTAGACTTAGCACCGAGTGGACTAGAGGCGAGTCCCAAGTCCTAAAACGATATGCCACTGTAGGTGAAGAGATTAGAGGTGAGTCCCCAAATCTCTAAGAGGCGAGTACCCTAAATATGGGGGCTTGAGGTGAGTACCCGAGTCCAAGAACTAGAGGCGAGTACCCAGTTCACAAAAGGCTTAGTGGATCCACTTGGGCATTAGGACGTTCACCGTGGCAAGTACCTTCCTCCTTTCTTCTGGTATAGGGTAGACATCTGTATTTCAAGTTGTAGCTTGCTTGGTCTTATTGTATGTCGGTTGAGGTTTTTTCTCACACTTATATAATATGTTCTATGTAAGATTAATGATTTGCAAAGCATGACTTACTTAAGCATTGATCATACATGTCATATTGTTATTATGCCATCTATTGCTTATAAAACACATTAAGTAAGATTAATGATTTGCAAAGCATGACTTACTTAAGCATTGATCATACATGTCATATTGTTATTATGCCATCTATTGCTTATCATTATGTATTTTGACTATGCTGCCTATATTTTGCTGCATTGCATCCTACATACTTAGTACATTCAAACATACTAACGCATACTTTATGCCTACATGATATTACCATGTAGGAACCGGAGCTCTCATTGATTCTTCTTCACGTGACTAGACGAATTGTTCAAGTTAGCTTTGGTAAGTCCTTATGCCCGGGGATAATATCTATCATTGATTCTTTAATCATTTTTAGCCAGAACTATTTTTTCAGTTTTTCATCAATAGTGTTACTCAATTAATATTTCATCACAACACAATAATCATTTTCATATAAGTATGCAAATATACAAGGAGTCCACGCGAGTCACATATATTTCGTAATCAAATAATCATTCTCTTTATTCTTTCAATACATGAATCATCATCAAGAGCATCACATGGTAGGTACATCATATCATTTCTCTTGTTCTCAATAATTATTATCATCGGAGCTCGAAAAATGTTTAACTAGTATTTGTTTCAACAACTTTAATACAATGATAAGATATACAAAACATGTCTAACATCGCATATAGAGTACTTCAATATTCCTTCCACAATAACATGAACCAATACATAATAATTGAGTATTGTAAACAATTTCTAAACTTTCAACAATGGAATCTACAAGCTCAATTCATATTCTTAATTCAAGGATCATTATCCCTAACATACACATACAAATTCAAGAGCCAAGTTACACATATTATCACATAACCATTCTCATTATACTGACATAATCATGAGGTCATTTTATTATTTTCCCAATGTGCAAAGAAAGAAGATACAAGGTTCAATTACACTCAATAAAGTTTAGAAATCCACTTGCTTCGATGAAGTCAAGAAATCTATCCATCAAGCGGAATATTCCCTATGAATTAGAACCAAAAACACCTCAATCTAGCCAAAAATAGACTTATTATCATGACCAAATCCTAAGGACAAGACGTGACATGACGAATGGAGAACCCGAAAGAACCCCAAATAAGCCTCTTAGCATATCATTCACACATCTGTGGTCATGAAAGAAAAATAAATACTACAAGAGATATAAATAAGGGAAATGGGTCTAAGGGAATGCTTTGATAGTCATAAAACATTTCAAGAGTGAAGCTCATTAGGTAATTACATCTTAATATCCAATAACACCTCTGTCATGGAATGGAGCGAGGGCCAAGACATTTTTTCGAGCTCACCCTCAAAATATCAAGTGTTCAATATAATGTAATAGAAAATGGCAAGAGTAACATAGATAGTATCCTCGGACATGAGCACACACCATAGCTTAACCTCAAAGCACTGAACTAGCCACATGGATGATGATCAATAGGTTCTTCGGTCCCTATATGGTAATATCATGTAGGCATATAGTACGTTTGAATGTACTAAGTATGTGGGATGCAATGCAACGAGAGTCATATATCATAATAATAAGATGCTTAATCATAATCAAGGAACCTACACTCAATATAGAATATATACTCGAACTTTACACAACATGCATGAGATGGGCCAAATAGCCACCCACTCACTTTATAACCTTTTCGGAGAGTGTTACCAATGTCCCCACCTTACACATAGTCTTTTTGATAGGTAGTATAAGATGTCCCCTAATTTACGATATAATCTTTTAGGTAGGAGCCATGAATTATTCAACTTTACGACAGGCCTTTTCAGTAGGTATTATAGAGCACCCTTACCTTACGATATAATCTTTTGAGGAGGAGCCATGATTTATTGTACCTTATGGCTTGGCCTTTTCAGTATGTCCTTACGTTATAATATAATCTTTTCGATAGGAGTCTTGAGTCATTCTACCATACGGCATGGCCTTTTTGGTAGGTCTTATAAGATATCCATAAATTATGACATAATCTTTTCGATAGGTGCCATGGAAATAGTTCATCAAACCATCACATTCAAGTATCAAGAAAGTACTTCTCATTTTCCAAAGAATCATAACAAAACATAGGAGCCCAATAATCCACTTGCAATACCATAGGCATTTTACATGAATTCAATCAATACATGCAAGCCCTCAATCACCATAAAGTCACTTGACTCATAAACCATATGTTAGACCATCAATAACTTGAAAATCCTTGACTTGACATTTTATCAAACATTTGGTGGGCACATATGTGTATATGTTCAAATCATGCAAAATGCAAGAGTATAAATCATGAAATAGTCCAATCAATGCATCTAAAAGTAATGTAAATAAACCTACCAACATCATGGTAAAATCCCATTATCAGTAACTTATAAATTATATCAAAACTTGACAATAGCTCATAGATTTCATAGCTTGAATCATATATAGTCTCAATAGACAAGGATTAGTTCATAGTATAGACTTAAAATAGATATTCATACATAATCAACAATATATTTGATAAAACCCCAACATATTTCATGCGCATATTTCATAATAATAGATATCTAGTAAGTAATACAACTTGAAAACATGCAATTTTCATAAAATAGGAAGAGTGGACACCATGGGTGAAAGGACCCAATGGATGAAACCCACACACCTCAAACTTAGGTTTTCTTGAGGTACACTTGAAGAAGACTTGAAGCTTGAATGGAGTTCTTGAGATCAGGATTTTAAGCTTGGGATACTTGAATTTGGGTGAAATACTTGGTTAAGTGTTAGAGAAGGTTTTAAGAGTGTCTTGACTGATATAGCATTGAAAAATGGCTAAGTGTAGGTGTTTTAACGTATAGGAAGGCATGGGTCTATGACCCCAAGGCCCTTGGGACGAAATAAGAAAACTAACAAAAAAATGTAACTCTTCGCACCCCTAGCGCATCGCACCTCAGGCGCGGATCGTCTCTGGAAATTATAATTTTTTAAAAATTATTTTTTGCTACGATTTCTCTAAAATTGGGGTTATACCCATTTGCCACTCAACTTTTACCCTGATAACGAATATGAAGTTGAATTTTTGATATCACACATGAATTTTGAGATATATGGAATTTACGATTATGGGCATTTTCGAGACACATTTTTGGGCATTTTTGTGGTGATTCAATATCTCCCCCTTGGAAACATTCTTCCCAGAATATGAAAGAAGCATACATAATAGAAGTAACCAATTTACGATTATGGGCATTTTCGAGACACATTTTTGGGCATTTTTGTGGTGATTCAATATCTCCTCCTTAGTAACATTCATCTCCGAATGTCGAAGAAACATGTATAAGAGATGCTACTATGATAATTTCAACCCGACATGAATGCAACAAATGCACTTTTAAAAATCTCTACATGAATGTCAAAAATCATCATAAACTTGTTACCATGAACATGGACACATGCAAAATGACATGAGGGATGAAACTTAAGACTTGAAATCATAGAAAGGACTTAGTTTGCTATCTCAATCTTGAATAGGATGAATGATGTATGGATATCGCTTTTTCATGTCCGCTCTGGCCCCCCAAATGTCACTTTCAACTTATTAGTTCCTCTAAGGAACCTTGGTGGATGCTACATCTTTGTTCCTCAATCTTTTCACTTGTTTATCAAAAATCTCCACTGGAACATCCTCATAGGTCAACTCATCCTCCACAACACTAACAACCTCAAATAGTTCTATAGCACTTGGGTCACCAACACATCTCCTCAACATAGATACATGAAATACCAGATGAACACATAGCCTACCCTATTTCCTAAGGACACCATCTAGCCCTTGGGAGGAAACCTCCACTTCACCTTCTTCAAACAAAGCATTCAACTCTAGCAAGGCAAGGTCAAGGTCTTGCATTAACTTGACCTTATTAATCAAAGGAAATTTGAAACCATTAAAACCACTACATTATCCTTCTCAACTTCATCCAACCTCATTCCCAATCTAGCCAACTGGTGTACTTTAACAACCCTTTGTTACTCAAGATTCAAACTTATCATATTTAACAAACAACCTCTCATTTCTTAAGATTTAAGACACGATCCTCAAATGACACAAGCTCTTGTTCATTTTAGAAATAAATCAATATACCATCCACAACTACTACACATATATCAAGGTAGGGTTTAATGACCCTATTCATGAGATCAATAAACATAGTCGGGGCATTAGTCAAGCAAAAGAAATTACCACAAATTCAAATATCGGGAAGGACATAATGAACTCATTGACCACCATAACCGACTCAATACGAAGGATCTTAGACTCAACATCCCTAAACCTTATAAGATGGTAAATTTAACCCTTTAAAGATCAATTTGGGCCTTATGACAATATATGAATCTACCCTTAACTACCACTTATAACTTCCCCACTCAAATACAGACTCATTAAGGAATTGGGATCTAACATTAGGGGTCCTACAATCAATGGAAGCATGATATGTTTGTAACCAATCTAACCCAAGAATAATCTCAAAATCCACTATGGTATGTTCAACAAAATCACTAGACAAGACTTCATGCAATAAGGAGATGGGACAACACATGTGGACCTTTTCTAGCAACAATAGACTCACCAAAGGGGAGGTAGATATCTAGAAGGATCACATAGCAATTCGGGACTCATATAAAGCTTACTAGACACGAAAAAGATTAATGAAAACTCGAGACCTTGTTGAAACCGGAAACCCTCAAATTGAGCCCTCTTGGACTCCCTACTTCTCCTCTTCGTTTCTCCCCCTTAAGTTATTCGGCATAGGTCATGAGCTGAGATAAATCCATATCACTTACAAGCATCGCGGTATGACACTTTTCATTTACCAAGTCGTACACCCCTGACACAAATTGATCATCCTTAATCTAGGTTCAGCAACCAATTATGGGGCATAGTTGGACAACTTGTTGAACTTGAGGGCATACTCCCATACACTTATGGAACCTTGCTTAAGATTCATGAACTTTATCATTTTAGCCTCTCTCAACTCAATCGGGAAGAACCGGTTGAGGAAGGCGGCCTTGAACTCCTCCCAAGGAATAACATCATTACTTCCCTCTCCATCTTGCAATGTACAAACCAAATTTGAGCCACACCTTTTAGATGGTAGGGCGCTAGTTCCCTCTTCTCCTCTGACTTGACTCCCATGATGGATAACACCTTGTATACCTAATGTATGAACTCTTGGAGATCCTCATCCGTCTTGGATCCATGGAACTCCGGTGGGTTTGTTCTACTAAAATCCCTCGCCCTAGAAGCTAAAGTGGGAGCATGAGGGGCTTGGGCCCTTTAGTGATTTGGTTGGTCATTGCATATGCCAACATAGTGATGGAATTTTGGAACTCAACTTGAGTGGCCCCTTCCTCTAGAGGAGCTTGGTGACCCAGACCCTCCTCAAGTGCGCGTGCTCTCCTTGGTCTTCCTTTTTGAAGTGGCATGATCTAGAAGATCAAAGACCATTTGTTAAGGGAAAAAGGCTTATCTGACATCTAAAGCACTATATAGACCATGAAAAAGTTAAACAGTTCCTAAAATGCCTCATAGCCTCCCATTCATAGTTGTGGCATGCTTTACAACCATGAATAAGACTCTAATCGATGCAGTATGTTAGATTCTAAGGTCCAATAATAACCTAGTGCTCTGATACCAAGTTTGTCACGACTCAAGCCTAGGGCCTCGATTATGGGCATTTTCGAGACACATTTTTGGGCATTTTTGTGGTGATTCAATATCTCCTCCTTAGTAACATTCATCTCCGAATGTCGAAGAAACATGTATAAGAGATGCTACTATGATAATTTCAACCCGACATGAATGCAACAAATGCACTTTTACTACAAGAGATATAAATAAGGGAAACGAGGCTAAGGGAAGGCTATGATAGTCATAAAATATTTCAAGAGTCAAGCTCATATCATGGAACAAAGCGGGGGCTAAGACATTTTTTGGGCTCACCCTCAATAGTATCAAGTGTTCAACTTAAAGAAATAGCAAATGATAATAGTAACATAGATAGTGTCCTCGGACTTGAGGACTTACCAAAGCTTAACTTTAAAGCACCGAACTAGCCACATGGATAATGATCAAAAGGTTCTTCAGTCCCTACATAGTAATATCATGTAGGTATAGAGTATGTGTTAGTACGTTTGAATGTACTAAACATGTGGGATACAATGCAACGAGAGTCATATGTCATAATAATAAGATGCTTATTCATAATCAAGGAACCTAAACTCAATATGGAATATGTACTGGGGCTTTACACAACATGCTCATACATGGGCCAAATAGCCACCCACTAACTTTATGGTATAGCCTTTTCAGAGAAAATTACCAATACCCCCACCATACGACATATTCTTTTTGATAGGTCGTATAAGATGTCCCCTACTTTATGATATAATCTTTTAGGTAGGAGCCATTAATTATTCAGCTTTACGGCATGGCCTTTTCAGTAGGTATTATAGAGCGTTCTCACCTTGCGATACAATCTTTTGAGGAGGAGCCATAATTTATTGTACCTTACGGCATGCCATTTTGGTATGTCCTTACCTTATGATATAATCTTTTCGCTAAGAGTCATGAGTCATTCTACCTTACGACATGACCTTTTCAGTAGATCTTATAAAATGTCCATACCTTATGATATAATTCTTTTCGGTAGGGGTCATGGAAATAGCTCATCAAACCATCACATTCCAGTATCAAGAATGGACTTCACATTTTCACAAGAATCATAACAAAACATAGGAGCCCAACAATGCACCTGCAATGTTATAGGTATTTTACATGAATTCAATGCATACATGCAAGCCCTTAATCACTATAAAGTCACTTGACTCAAAAACCATGCATTAGACCATCAATAAGTTGAGAATCCTTAACTTGACATTTTATCAAACACTTGGTGGGCACATACGTGTACATGTTCAAATCATGTAAAATGCAAGAGATTATATCATGAAATAGTTCAATCAATGCATCTTAAAGTTATGTAAATCAGCCCACCAACATCATGGTAAAACCCCATCATCGGTAACTTGTAAATCATATCAAAACTTGACAGTAGCTCATAGATTTCATAGCTTGAATCATGTATAGTCTCAATAGACAAGGATTAGTAGATGGTTTTAAGAGTGTCCTGAGTGATATAGCATTGAAAAATGGCTAAGTGTAGGTGGTTTTACGCATAGGAGGGCATGGGGCTATGACCCCAAGGCCCATGGGCCAAAATAAGAAAACTAGTAAAATAATATACTCTCTGCGCCCCTAGCGCATCGCGCCTCAGACGCAGATCATCTCTAGAAATCGTAATTTTTTCAAAATTATTTTTCGCTACGGCTTCTCTAAAATTAGGGTTATACCCATTTTCCACTTAATTTTTTTCCTGATCACGAATATGAAGTCGAATTTTTGATATCATACACGAATTTTTAGATATATGGAATTTATGATTATGGGCATTTCCAAGGCATATTTTTGGGCATTTTTGGGGCATTCCAATATCTCTCCCTTAGGAACATTCGTCCCCAAATGTCGAAGAAACATGTATAAGAGATGCTACCATGATGATTTCAGCCCGACATGAATGCAACAAATGCACTTAAACATTATTTTCAAAAATCTCAACATGAATGTCAAAAATCATCATAAACTTGTTACCATGAACAGGGACGCATACAAAATGACATGACGGCTGAAACTTAAGACTTGCAATCATAGAAAGGACTTAGTTTGCTATCTCAAGCTTGAATAGGATAGAAGAGGTATGGATATCGCTTTTTCATGTCCATTTCAGCTTCCCAAATGACACTTTCAACTTATTGATTCCTCTAAGGAACCTTGACGGATGCTACATCTTTGTTCCTCAATCTTTTCACTTGTCTATGCAAAATCTCCATTGGAACCTCCTCACAGGTCAACTCATCCTCCACAACCTAACAACCTCAAATAGTTCTATAGCATTTAGGTCACCAACACATCTCCTCAACATAGATACATGAAATACCGGATGACACATAGCCTACCCTAGTTCCTAAGGACACCATCTCCCCCTTGGGAGGAAACCTCCACTTCACCTTCTTAAAACAAAGCATTCAACACTAGCAAGGCAAGGTCAAATTTTTGCTTTAACTTGACCACATTAATCAAAGAAGATTTGAGACCATTAAAACCACTACATTATCCTTCTCAACTTTATCCAACCTCATTCCCAACCTAGCCAACTGGTGTACTTCTCTAACCACCCTTTGTTACTCAAGATTCAAACTTATCATATTTAACAAACAACTTCGCATCCCTCATGATTTGCAATATCGCCATCAAATGACTCACAAGCTCTTATTCATTTCAGAAATAAATCAATATACCATACACAACTACCACACACATTATCAAGGTAGGGTTTAAAGACCCTATTAATGAGATCAATAAACATAGTTGGGGCATTAGTCAAGCAAACAAAATGACTACAAATTCAAATATCGGGAAGGACATCACAAACTCATTAACCACCGGAACTAACTCAATAGGAAGGATCTTAGACTCAACATTCCTAAACCTTATAGGATGGTATATTTATCCCTTTAAAGATCAATTAGGGCCTTAAGATAAGATATGAATCTACCTTTAACTACCACTTATAACTTCCCCACTCAAGTATGGACTCATTAAGGAATCGGGATCTAACTTTATGGGTCCTACAATCAATGGAAGTATGATATGCATGTAACCAATCCACACCAAAGAATAATCTCAAAATCCATCATGATATGAAAAGACTTTATACAATAAGGACATGGGACAACTCCGATGGACCTTTTCTAGCAATAATAGACTTACCAAAGGAGAGGTAGACATCTAGAAGGATCAAATAGCAATTCGGGACTCACAGAAAGCTTACTAGCAACCAAAAGGTTAATGAAAGAAATAGCGGTACCTGGGTCTATCAATGCATACACATCAAAATCATAGCCTTTAACATACCGGTAACAACATCGGGTACCTCATCCCCTTCTTGCCTCCCATGAAGAGCGTAGAACCAATTATATCATGGAGCACCCCCTTGTTGGCTACCTTAAGCCCTTTGGTCAACATGGCCCCCTTTATGCTTGTTTTGAGGATGTGGACAATCTGGAATTTTGTGGCCCATCTCGGCATACCCAAAGTATTCGTCTTCCTCCAATATGTGCCACCATGTTTTCTCCCACATTTCGGGCATCTAGGCTGAGTTACCTATTATCACCTCCTTGGAGTCTTAGGTTAGGCACCCTATCCTTAGCAACCTTTTGTTTAGAGCACCTGAGGATCCTTGGCCTTGAAACCTGGGACCTTGTTAAAATTGGCAACCCTCAAATTGAGCCCTCTTGGACTCGCCACTTGTCCTCTTCCTAAGTTTCTCCCCCCTCAAGTTGTTCGGCATAGGTCATGAGCCGAGACAAATCCATATCACTTATAAGCATCGCGGTACAACACTTTTTATTTACCAAGTTAGACACCCCCGACATAAATTTGTTCATCCTTGATCTAGGTTCGATAACTAATTATGGGACATACTTGGATAGCTTGTTGAACTTGAGGGTATACTCCCTCATACTTATGGAACCTTGCTTAAGATTCATGAACATCATCATTTTAGCCTCTATCAACTCAATCGGGAAGAACCGGTTGAGAAAGATGGCCTTGAGCTCCTCTCAAGGAGTAGCATCATGAATTCCCCTCTCCATCTTCCATTGCACAAACTAAATTTGAGCCACACTTTTTAGTTGGTAAGGCGTTTATTCCCTCTTCTCCTCCAAATTGACTCCCATGATAGATAGCACCTTCTACACCTTATCTATGAACTTGGGGATCCTCATCTATCTTGTATCCATGGAACTATGGTGGGTTCATTCTACTGATATCCCTCACCCTAGAAGCCGAAGTGGGAGCATGAGGGGATTGGTCCCTTTGGTGAATTTGGCTGGTCATTGCATGTGCCAACATAATGATGGCATTTCAAAACTTGACTTGTGTGGCCCCTTCCCCTAGAGGGGCTTGGTGGCCCAGACTCTCCTCGTGTGTGCGTGCCCTCCTTGGTCTTCTTCTTTGAAGCAGCATGATCTAGAAGAGCAAAGAGCATTTGATATGGGAAAAAGCCTTATCTAACATCTAAAGCATGATATAGACCATGAAGAAGTGAAATATTTTCTAAAAAGCCTCATAGCGTCCCATTCATAGTTGTGGCACACTTCACAACCATGAGTAAGACTCTAATCGACGTGGTGTATTAAATCCTGAGGGCCATTAATAACTTTGTGCTCCGATACCAAGTTTGTCATGACTCAAGCCTAGGGCCTAGACGTGACACGGCAAATAGGGAACCCGAAGGAACCCTAAACAAGCTTCTTAGCATATCAATCACACATCCTATGTCGCAGAAGCAAAATAAATACTACAAGAGATATAAATAAAGGAAACAAGGCTAAGGGAAGGCTTTGATAGTCATAAAACATTTCAAAAGGCAAGCTCAAATCATGTAATGAAGTGGGGGCCAAGACATTTTTCGGGCTCATCCTCATAGTATCAAGTGTTCAACATAAAGAAATAGCAAATGGCAATAGTAACTTAGATAGTGTCCTCAGACTTGAGGACTCACCAAAGCTTAACTTTAAAGCACCGAACTAGCCACAAGGATGATAATCAAAAGGTTCTTCTGTCCTTGCATGGTAATATCATGTATGCATAGAGTATGCATTAGTACGTTTGAATGTACAAAGCATATGGGATGCAATGCAAAGAGAGACATATGTCATAATAACAAGATGCTTATTCATAATCAAGGAACCTAACCTCAATATGGAATATATACTCGAACTTTACACAACATGAATGAGATAGGCCAAATAACCACCCACTCAGCTTATGGTATAACCTTTTCGGAGAATATTACCAATACCCCTACCTTACGACATAGTCTTTTTGATAGGTAGTATAAGATGTCCCCTACTTTGCAATATCATCTGGTATAACCTTTTAGCAGAGTGTTACCAATACCCTCACCTTACGACATAGTCTTTTTGATAGGTAGTATAAGATTTTCCCTACTTTACGATATAATCTTTTAGGTAGGAGCCATGAATTATTCTACCTTATGGCATGGCCTTTTTGGTAGGTATTATAGAGCACCCTCACCTTATGATACAATCCTTTTAGGAGGAACCATGATTTTTGTACCTTACATCATGGTCTTTTTGGTATGTCCTTACCTTACGATATAATCTTTTTGCTAGGAGTCATGAGTCATTCTACCTTACAGCATGGCCTTTTCAGTAGGTCTTATATGATGTCCATACCTTACGATATAATCTTTTCAATAGGAGTCATGGAAATAACTCATCAAGCCTTCAGATTCCAGTATCAAGGATGGACTTCACATTTTCCCAAGAATCAAAACAAAACATAGGAGCCCAACAATCCACTTGCAATGCCATAGGTACTTTACATGAATTCAATGCATACATGCAAGCCCTTAACCACCATAAAGTCCAGGGGTGGAAAAATTAAGCCCATCTAGCCCAACCTGACCCAACACATGGATGTTTTGATTGGTTAATAACCAGCCCAATTATTAGCTCAACCCAACCCATTTCAACCCATTTAAAATTGGGGTTATATGCAACCCAAATAAATATGAGAGAGATCTTGTTCATATATTTTTTAAATACTATATTTTTTAATTTGATATGTTTTATATAGTCATAATAGAGAAAAATGTAATTTAATTAAGTACTAAAATATTAAAAAAGAACATATAAAATAAGTAAAACTTAGTAAAAGTTGTGTTGAGTTGGGTCTTAACCCGTTTGGTGTCTTGACCTATTATAATCCGTTCAAATTTGACCCAACCTACCCAATTACTACCCCTAATAAAGTCACTTTACTCATAAACCATGCATTAGACCATCTATACCTTGAGAATTTGTGACTTGACATTTTATCAAATGCTTGGTGGGCACATATGAGTACATGTTCGAATCATCTAAACTTCAAGGGTATAGATCATGAAATAGTTCATCTATGCATCTTAAAATCATGTGAATCAGCCCACCAACATCATGGTAAAACCCCATCATTGGTAACTTGTAAATCATATCAAAACATCACAATAGCTAATAGCTTTCATAGCTCGAATCATGTATAGTCTCAATAGACAAGGATTAGTTCATAGTATAGACTTAAAATAGATATTCATGCATAATCAATAATATTTGATAAAACCCCAACATATTTCATGCTCATATTTCATAATAATAGATACCCATAAGTAATACCACTTGAAAATATGTAATTTTCATAAAATAGGAAGATTGAGCTCCATGGATGAAAGGACCCAATGGATGATACCCACATACCTCAAACTTGGGTTTTCTTGATGTAGACTTAAAGGAGACTTGAATCTTGAATAGAGTTCTTGAGATCTAGAATTAAGCGTGGGACACTTGAATTTGGATGAAATATTTGGTTAAGTGTTAGAGATGGTTTTGAGATTGTCTTGAGTGATATAGAGTTGAAAAATGACTAAGTGTATGTGTTTTTAAGCATAGGAGTGCATGGGGCTCTAACTTCAATGCTCTTGGGCTGAAATAAGAAAACTAGCAAAAAAATACCTCTCCGTACCCCTGGTGCATCGCGCCTCGGGAGAGGATCGTCTCTAGAAATCGTAATTTTTGAAAAATTATTTTTCGCTATGGTTGCTGTAAAATTTGGGTTATATCTATTTTCCACTCAATTTTGCCCCCTGATCACAAGTATGAAGTCCCATTTTGAGATATATAGAGTTTACAATTATAGGCATTTTTCGAGGTACATTTTCGGGCACTTTTGGGGCGTTTCTTTCACAATTACATTTTAAAACTAACAACACCAAGATTATACAATTTGGGGAAAAGACCAAAATGGTCCAAAATTTTAATACTAAATACTTAAGTCAAAATTTAATAAATTTTATATGAAAATATTCTTCACATAACTAACAATCTATTGGTGAAAATCATTTTAAAAACAATGCCAAAATGAGCTCATAATCATTTTTTGTGAAAAATTGAGTTCATTAAAAATTCTCAATTTTCCAATTGAAAACACTAATTTTGATGTTAAAATCAAAAAATAATCAATGGATAATGGAGAGACAAGTTGGAAATACGTTTTACAATGAATACTCCATGAAAAAACAATTGAAAAGAGCCTAAACCGAGCTCCCAAAGTTCTTGAAAAGAGCCTAAACCTAGCTCCCAAAGTTCAAAAATTGAAAAATGGCTAAAACCCATCATTTTAAATTAGATACTGTTCAAGAAAAAAAGCTCCACGAACTCAAAGTACAACTTTCCTGACATTCAATGAATACGGATGAAAGGTCGTGGACATGAAGCATAGTGCTCCAATTATATCAGCAGCACAAAATAACTCAATTTTACGAAACAGATCCTTGGGATTCATATGAACCCTGTACATACAAACTATATATAAACCCATACTAAACTTGACATTCTAGACTCAATGACATCATCAAAAATCAAATCTGAGATCTCCTTGACGTGAAATCAGTAACTCACGCCTAAACTAACTTAAGTCACTAGAAATATCAAAATGTTATCAGAATACCCAAAAGTTAAGACAAAATTCATTCTAGTGACAAAATCAGCTCTTTGAACTAGTGAAACCATTGAGCATCCAAACTAAAAAAATTGACCAAAGTCAAAGCTAAGTCAAACTTTTACTCAATTTCCAACTTCAGAGCTAAATCCATATAAGATTTTCAAATCAAATTTTGATAACTTTCTGAAATGACCCCAAAAAGTGCCCGAAAATGTGCCTCTAAAGTGCCCAAAATTTTAATTTCCATATATTTCAAAATTCATGTGTGATATCAAAAATGCGACTTTATATTCTTGATCAGGGGGTCAAATTGAATGGGAAATAGGTCTAATCCCAGTTTTAAAGCAAACGAATCGCAATTTCAATTTTCAAAAATATCCTTATCCAGTGTTGATCTGCGCCCCTGGGGCAACACGGCTGGGGCGAGGACCAGTGTTATTTTTGCCTAGTTTTGTTGAGTCGGTCCAAGGCCTTTGGGTATTGGGCCTAAACCATTACATGCGTAAAAATACCTATACTTAGTGATATTTCACCTTTATATCATTCAAGACATTCCCCAATAGCCACTCAAATACTTAGACTAATATTTCACCCAAAATTTAAGTGTCCAAATCTCATTCGGATCTTAAATTTTTATTCAAGTTTCAAGTCTCCATTTCAAATCTTCATCAAGAATTCTCCAAAGTTAACGTATGTGGGTTTCAACCCTTGGGTCCTTTAACTCATGGTGCCCAAGCTTCCTTTCTACCTAAATTGCATGATTTAAAGTTGATTTACTCAAGGGTCTTACTTATTATGAATTTCACTGCATACTATGTTGGGGTTTCATGAAATTATGATTGATTTAGCATGTTTTGAGCTATGAATCTAAGATCTATTGTGAGGTTTGATGAAGGATTTTGATGTATATTGTTTGAGGGTATGACCAAGTATTTATTGATTATTTTACACTTAATTTTTTAGCATGATTCCACTCTTGAATTGCATGGTTTTACACTAGCACTACACACCCGTCAAGAGTTTGATAAAATGTCTGGTTATGGTTTCTTGCGGAAATGAAGGCCTAATGCATGTCTTATAAGTTGAATGACTATATGATGATGAAAGAAATATATTTATATAGTATTATCTCTATAGAATTAGGAATTGACCAAGCCTCACTCGGAAGGTTGTAGGGTCGGGTAACTATGTTGAGGGGTTTGAACCTCGATCGCCTCGCTCAGGAGGTAATAGGCCTGTGCAACCATGTTGAGGGATTTGTACCTCGATCGCCTCACTTGGGAGGTGGTAGGGCCGTGCAACCATGTCAAGGGGTTTATACCTTGACAACCATAATGAGGGGTTTGTATCTCATCAACCATGTTGAGGGGTTTGTACCTCATCAACCACATCGAGGGGTTTGTACCTCATTCCCCTCCCCAAGGAGGTGGT
>DF363279.1:24050-36977 GCA_000787875.1 Solanum virginianum
GTAGTACATTCAAATATACTAACGCATATTCTATACCTAGATGATGCTACCATGTAAGAATCGGAGTATCTCATGATCATCCTCCACGTGGCTAGTTTTGGCATCTTGAAGATAAGCTTTGGTGTAGTCCGCAAGTTCGGGGACACTAGATTTGCTGCTCTTACTTTTGTGGACATCTTGAAGATAAGCTTTGGTGAGTCCTCAAGTTCGGGGACACTAGCTATGCTACTCTTGCTTTGTTTACTCTTTATGTTGAACTCTTGATACTATGAGGGTGAGCCCGAAGAGTGTCTTGGACCCCGCTCAAATCTATGTTTAGAGGTGTTATTGGAACAAATGATGTACTTATGCATTGAGCTTTGACTCTTTCATGTTTTATGCTATCAAAGACTTCCCTTAGTCCCTTTATCCCTATTTATACTCTCTTGTTGTTGTTAATTGCTTTCATGACAAAGGATGTGAAAATGATATGTTATGAGGATGGTTTGGGGTCCCCTCGGGTCGCCATTCATCATGTTATGTCTAGGCCCTAGATTTGGGTCATGACACTCTTACTCAAGAGTGGACTCAATAGGGAATTGAAATTTGATTCTACTGGTCCTACAATCAATAGAGGCATGTAAAAAGTAGGGAATTGAAATTTGATTCTACTGGTCCTACAATCAATAGAGGCATGTAAAAAGTAGGGAATTGAAATTTGATTCTACTGGTCCTACAATCAATAGAGGCATGTAAAAATTCCATCCAAAGAATGACATCAAAATCTACAATGGCAAGTTCAACAATATCACATGGGAAATCCTTATATAATATAGAATAGGACAAGTTCTATAGACCGTCCTATCAACCACGGACTTACCCACGAGAGTACAAACTTTAAAGGCATTAAGTAAGACTTTAGGACATACATTATATCTATTTGAAAGGAAGGGAGGTAGAAAAGACAAATTGGCACCTGGATATAAGAATGCATATAGGTCAAAATGGAAAACTTTCAGCATACTGACGATAACAACCAAAGCCTCTTCAAATTCTTGCCTAGTATACAAGGCATAAAATTAGTTGGTGCATTGAGAGCCTCCTAGGACTTACCCACCTTTCCATACTTGGAAATAAGGCTAGGACTACCACCTTTACACTCTCTATCATGATGTTAGGGCTTACCACTCCTGAATCATGCATTAGATTTGGCTAGAATTTCCCCTTTGTGGAGCCTTCCATATTTTTCCAACTTGGAGAAGCTTGAGAACTCGAACCTCCTTTAGTCTTATCGTTAAATCAGCTATCTTCTCTGAACCTTGGAGGAGGAACATTAGTTAAACCCTGGCCCCCTTCATTTGACCACCATACAACTTTTCATGTCCAACACATTCGACCCATTAGTGAAATGATCCACCACCCTTAGTTCAAGCCCTCTTGGACTCATTAACACGCTCCATCAACTTCTCTTATTAAATTTGCTCTGCATAAGTCATTGATGTGCTATCAAAATCAGCACATTTGATGCCTAAAACAAGGGATTTTGTGAGTTCTTAAACCAATTTTTTAGTGTTTTGATGTGTTTTTGTGTTAATCTTGTAGAAAAGTTAGGTTGGAATGATTTTGGAGAAAAGTTACAGAATTTACTGAAACATAAGCCTTCTGAACGCACATATAAGTCGTAGCTCTTGTTATGAGTCATAGTGTGATGTCGTAGCAAGAATCAAAGACCA
Organism: Solanum virginianum; assembly: GCA_000787875.1. NCBI lineage: Eukaryota > Viridiplantae > Streptophyta > Magnoliopsida > Solanales > Solanaceae > Solanum > Solanum virginianum. Next base: position 25,763 of record DF363279.1, read on the forward strand.
AAATTCAGAAATCTGCGAAGTGGAGGTCACCCCTATAAGGCCATCATACGAGTTGTAAGTTACACTACAACTCATATAAGTGGACTTGTAGCAAGAATCAGAGAGCCAAGATGTTGGATGAAGAACTGAAGACCAAGACTACGAGACCAACATACCAATCATAGCTCAAGCAACGACTCGTACCTAGGGGTCGGACCAGTTTAGTCCAAGAGGTCAAGAACCTGATATGAGACCTCGACTACCACTCGTAGGTCATCCTATGAGTTGTACCTTCATAACTTATCAGATGAGAGTTGTCTTTTTTGTGTAAATTCTAGGGTTACTTTGTAAATACTATATATAGTTTAGGTTAGGTTTTTAACATGAGAGTTCGATAAGGATTCAACATAGAATATTGAGAAATACATTTTTAAAGCTTCTCTTAGTTTTGTAGATTAGTTTATAGTCCTCTCTTGGAAAACCCATTTTGGGGATTGCAAACTTTGCCTTGTATTCATTGTTGATTAATAAAGCTTGTGGGTTTGCAATTTGTGGTGCCTATGTCCATTATATGTATTGGGAAAGCTCTCAACTATGTTTATTATTTGCATTCTTGTGTGTTTTGCCATAGTCATGAGTAGCTAAGTACCCATAACTTCTGGTTGTGGGAACCATAGGTAGTTGACATTGAAATGACCTAGGTTTCTTCCATTTCTATAATTAGAGTTTTGCATATATTATATATTTCCCTTAATGATTATTGTTTTTTGGTTGTGGCCAATACTGAACCCCGCCTACTATCACGATCTCGACCAAGGGAGTGATAAATAGGAAAAAGGAAGTGGATGACAAAATTCAATTGATATGTTCTCGTCTAATCAACAAAACCTGACCAAGGGGAGGTTGACTGAGACTATTGTTAATGATTAGTTGGCACACCATGGTGGCCGACCAAGCGCCATGGTGAAATTCAAACTTCACCTTCACAAGAGGGCTGAAAGAATCTAAGTTACCGCCCTGCATAAAAATCACCATTTGTAGTTATGTTGTCTAGGGTAATCAAGTTGACGAACTATTGGGAGCACAATTCCCAAGTTTTCCCCAAAATTGAGTATTTCCTTGCATTATAGTTAGTGTTTATTTCATTTTGTTTTTGAATCATAGAAACCCCCCCCTTTAGAGATTATAGTAAAAATGCTAGAAATGACTAGTGGTGAAATCTTGTAATCAAGCCCTGTATTCCCTGTGGATTCAATCCTAGTCGAGGAGGTGCTAGGGCTCGGGAGCAGCCCGAATTAGTAGCCCCAATCAACAGATTTTGGTTTGGTTATTTATGGATAACGATCACTTTCATATTGGAGCATGAACATCATCAAAAATTATGGTACTATTGCCAGGGATTACAGTTAGGTTTTGATTTGATTTCACTATTAGTTAATTCTAGTGTTGATTTCTAGTGTCTCTTGTACTTTACTTTTGTTTTTGTTTTTTGTTGTTTTATTTTATTTGTAGGGTATATTTTATTATCAGGTGATTCTATTAGCACAACACGGGAGAGGTTTACTAAATGCTTGAGGATGGTCCCTGATCCCAAGATTGTGGATGATGCCTTTGTTGAGATTTTCTATCGGGCACTTGATGAGAATAGTCAAGCTTGTGCCGACACAAGCATGGGAGGCATGTTCTTAGACCAATCTTTCGCATTGATAGCTGCAAGGATAGAGCAAGTGTTCAAAATAAATAGATCATGGGGTCAAGGAGAGCGGGGTGTGATGAAATCGTCTTGTGTAGTTAATACCAATAATGAGCAAATAAAGGTAAATGAAGAGATCATGGAACAACTTGCTCAACTTCGCACAAGTATGGACTTAGTTTTAAACCAAAATCAAGCAAGTTTTAAGGCGGTCACTCACCAATCTCCGAAGGCTCCTACTTATGATGATCCATTCTTTGATGAAGATACATGCTTTGTAAGCAACCAAGCAGCGGGTTTCTAGAACAACCCTCAAGGGTCCAATTTAGACTATTGGAGGCAAACCTCCGGGAATCAAGGTCGAAACTTCAACCATGATCGGATGCTTAAAGACAATTGGGGTGTATACAATGAGAGAGAGAGTGCCAGATGGAAAACGAGAGAGAAGAGAGGGCTTCAGGAATGGTCCTTATATGCCACCACACAATCGCAATGCAGGATCCAGCAACTTCAGGATTGAAAAAATGTTCAAAAAATTGTTGAAGTGAGCCGACCATCAAGATGAAACTTTAAAGGGAATGAAAACAGATATCTCAAATATTATCCAAAAGATAGAATCTCACTCAGTGGCAATCAAGCAACTTGAACAACAATTTGGGCAAGTTTCTTCACAATTGAACCAACGCCAAAAGTGCACATTATCTAGCAACATGGTTCAAAATCCTAAGAATATAGGGCATTGAATGGCAGTGATGACTAGGAGTGACAAGAGCACCATAGATCCCCTTATGCCGGTAATGGTGGATGAGGTTAATGAAAAGGGTCTTGGTGGTGGAGTCTCGGTTGAGGGAGAAGATCGAAAGATTGTTGGCATGCAACAAGAAGAGATAAGGGAGTAGGAGAAATTGAAATCAATTCCCAAACCTCCTCCTTTCCCGTAAAGGCTTAAGAGAAAGAAAGAGGAGGGTAAATTCAAAAACGTCCTCTCGATGTTGAAGCAATTCTCTATCAACATTCCCCTTCTAGAAGTTTTAGAGAAAATGCCCAGGTATGCCAAATATATGAAGGACTTAGTCACCAAGAAATGCACTTTGAGCCAAGACTTCTCGCAAGAACTCCAATAATGTAGTGCAATTATGACTAGATGTCTTGCTCAAAAGCGAGAGGACCCCGGTGCATTTACCATTCCTTGTACCATTGGTGATGTCGAGTTTGCAAGTGCTTTGTGTGACTTAGAAGCCAGCATAATGCCTCTTGCTGTATTCAAAAAGCTGGGCCTTGGTACTCCTACCCCTACAAGAATGACGTTTCTTATGGTGGATTGAACCATTAAAAAGGCAGAGGGAATCCTTTTTGATGTGCAGTTAAAGTGGATAAATTCATCTTTTAGGCAGATTTCGTGACCTTTGACTGCAAAGTTGATTTTAAGGTGCCCATCATTTTGGTGAGACCATTTTTGGCCACGGGAAGAGCCTTAGTGGATATAGATTCAGGTAAACTGAGGTTTAGGGTTAATGATGCAGAGGTCATATTTGATATTTGCCAACCCATAAAACACCCAGATGAGTGCAAAAGTGAGGTATGGACCCTCGATGATAGTTGATGAAGGATGCTGACAAAGTTGAGCCACGACATTAAATAAGGCATATCTTGGGAGGCAACCTAAGCATTTTTAATAATTGTTGGCTTGTATTTAGGTGTTTTTAATTGTTGAGATTCTTAGGTAGAAGGTTTGAGTTTGTTTTTATGATTAAAAGACATTGGTGCAGTTGTAATTATTTGGGAATTATTGTGTTTTGAGATTTGGTTTGCAGTTAAACATTGAAGTATTGAAGATCTGAAAGATGACAGTTAGAGCAGCCTCTACGACCAGGCCTACGAATCATAGTCCTCCCTACAACTCGTAGTCAAGCCTTGTAGAGAGTATCAGTGAGTATCAAAAGTTGGCACATACACTACAAGCTAACCTTATGACTCATAGGGAACCCTACGAGTCATAAGTGGGGTTCATAGTGCCTAGGTATGAGTACTAAATTTCTACAAGTGTTAGGTCTGCTATGAGACCATGACCTATGAGTCGTAGCCCAGCTTATAACTCGGAGTCAGGGTCTCATAGCCCCAATCAACAGATTTTTAGAACTCGACCTGATTTGCTTATATAAGGGGTCAAAATAAAATTTGACCCCTATTCTTAATCACAAACCCTAAATAGGCGATGGAAAACCCAAATCTACCCCTACTTTCTCTTTTCTGACAAAAATCACGACGACCCACATTATTTTCCAATAAGGATTCCAGCGAAGATACCAATTTCTAGGGTTTCATCTTAATTTTCAATTTTCTTCACTTTGGTTCACTTGTAAAATTGATTAGTAAGCTCCGTGGTTATATTTTGCAATACTTTGTGGTGAATTTGTTCCATATATAAGTATATGTTTTTCTTGATTATGATAAATCATGTCGCATAGTGAGCATTGAACTAGACTTGTAATCTAGGGCTTTTAGGCTTTGAATGGTTGAGTTGTGAACCTACTTGTGTTGAAATTTCTTAATAGGTGATGATTCTTGCATAATTTATGATTCATTTATAGGATGTAGTGTGTGATTGTTACCCATGCATAGTCTGAATAGTTATAGAAGTTGAAATTTAGGGGATATTGGTATGATGGTTATGCTTCACCTTATAGGGTTTGACTTAATTGATATGTATGACAATTGCATCCCTTTGGAATATATTGTTAATGAAAAGTATGAACTTTGAAATTGTTTGGTTGGCATTGTGCTTAATCTTCTGTTAAAGTAAATCAATCCTTAGTGATGACTATTGTTTTGTACTTATAATGTGACTGGGGAATTGATTATATGCTAATTATTTGTAATTGTTGTCAAATGCCAAGAGTGTTGATTGTGTGATTGAATGTGTTGCCTTATTGTGGGAAAATGTTAGGCACCACTGATGCCTTCTGTTTTCTGCTACGAGGCACTCCTACGACTCGTAGGTACCTCTATGAATCGTAAGGATCCCTCGTGGCAAGCAGTATTCATCTGTGGTTTCTTCATATTTCTCATATGAGACTCACCTACGACTCATAGTTCCTGCTACGACTCATAGTGAGAGTCTCGTAAGCTTATATAAGTTCTAAAGAATGTTTCTGAAAATAGCTATGAGCCCAGACTACGACTCATAAGTCACCCTACGAGTCGTAATTGTGTCTCATATCTCATATCAAAAAGCATTTTTTAAGGCATAATTGGTTCTATGAGGATAGTATATCACTCGTAGGTCACCCTACGAGTCATAATTGCACTCGTATCTGCAAACCTGCAGTTGCACCATTGAATTTCTATTTTTCATTTGATTTTGTTCTTTTGTTCTTTGTTATGCATTCATAATGGATCAACCATCTTGAACCTACATGTTCCTTTGTGGTTTGTTTGCCGATAAAATGCCCCCTAAAGATAAGCGTCCAATCTGAACTCTTCAACGGAAGTTGATGGATGAATCCTCTGAAATCGAGCATTCAGAGGGCTCTATGGAAGTCCATAGAGTCAGGGCAATAGACCTCAAACTAGGGCACTTGCTCTGCAGACGTCCACAAAAGTTAGTAGTTCCTCCCAGTCTGAAGAGGAGGAACAATAGGGCAACGGGGACGGGTCAGATAATAGCCTACCATAGTGACCCCTCACATTTTGACTCTAAGTAAGAGTCTGAGAGCACCTCTTAGACCAAGTATGAGGAGTTCCAGTCCTAACCCCCAACTGAACGTAGATGGTGTATCCCTAAAATGAAAGAAATATATGACCAGGGGTTGGAGCCTAAGGGGCAAGACAAGCCAGTTCGCCAATTTCATGCCCGTACTCGAGGAGGTGGTGCAGGAGTGACTTTTGTTACTAGCTATTCAAAGAAAGAGAGCATAGCACACCCTACCTGAAGTGGGCACTTCTAGTAAGGCTATAGAGGAAAGGCAACCCTAGGACCCCTCAAATCAGTCCGAGACTGGTGCTTGATGCACCATGATGTTTGAATTCTTTTGACCCTAGTTCTCATTTTATTATGTTGGATACTTTGTTCTTTGTTCTCTTTTCAAACAATATTTTTATTATGTTGGTTTTTGGTTGTATTTAAATATTTCTTATATTGGATGTTATTTTTTTTACTTCTATCTTGGATGTTAATTTTTGGATTTTAATGGATGTATGTATATATTTCTATATTAGTGTGTTTTTTGTCATTTTCATTTTTACTTTGAGGACAAAGTATCACATTTTGGTGGGGTAGTGGAAGTTATGGATTAAGGTAAAGTCTGAGTAGCCTCATCCATAACTTCTCCTATTTTTGATCCCAAGGTTTTCTTATCGTGCTTCTTTTTCCTTGTGGATATTTACTTTTCTGTTGAACCAGCATGTTTAGGTAGTGTAGATAATGGATAAATTCATAGTAGTGTTATCTATTGGCATATACATAATTTTTAGATTTGTTTTCAATGTTTTGATGAAAAATTGGGTACCCTCAAAATTTTTAAGGTTGTGATTATTGATGCATTCATACATTTTTGAATATCTGGCAATGTTTGTTTTGATATTATGAAAGTAAGCTGAGACTAAAAGCATGACCTGTGAGTCTTGATTGTGGATGCAATTGCCTTAATGCATTCATATATTTTGGAGTATCTAGCAATGTTTGTTCTAATATTGTGAAGGTAAGTTAAGACTGAAAGGATGACCTATGAGTCTATGCATGATTGTGGATGCAATTGCCTTGTGAGCTATGAGCTTATTTTGCTGCATTCACATATTTTGTATGGACCCAGAACTTTCCTTGTTACTCTAAAGTTGTTATGGTGATGTGGTGGATATGGAAAGGATCTTGGGCCTTTGTTCTTTGAGTGAAACCACTTTTAGCCTAAACGACCCACCGGATGAGTGAGTGAATCCCTTGTTCAAAACTGTTGAGCTTATCATGTACTCATTCTTTCTTGATACCTTGTTAGCTTAACCTTGTTTGATGAAATGCCCTGATATTGGCCCTGGTCTATCCTTGAACATGTTAACCTTGATTGAGGCCAAAGGCCTAAGCTAAGGGTGGCTGCAGTTGGTGGCCCTGGTTTGAGGCATAGATATTGTGTGCTTCACCTGAGGCTAAAAGCTTAAGTTAAATGTGACCCTTATTGTGGTAAAGTAATGACAATAAGGTGGTTGGTTGGGAAATCAAGAAAGAAACAAATAATTAAAAAAAAGCATGAACCGAGTGAAGATAAAGAAGAAAAGTGCCTTAAAGTAGAAAAAAATGAGCTTGAAATCAAGGCACAATTGAAAAGGAGAAAGAAAGCACTCAAGAAAAGTTCAAAACAAGAGAATAAGGGTGGATTTGTCGAATAACGTTGGGTTATGAAAGCAAAATGTGTTGGTAAACATGGTTAAAGCACAACTTTAGTCACTACTTACCCAAAATGCACACCAAAACACCTTGAGCCTATGTTACAAGCCTATAAGTCCTAAAGCGATCCAACTCCACTCTATCACCAAGACAGAAGATGAGTATAGAGGCAAGCCTATGGTGTTATTCAGTATGCATTCCTAAAGATAAGCGTCCAATCTCTATCACCAAGACAGAAGATGAGTATAGAGGCAAGCCTATGGTGTTATTCAGTATGCATTGAATTTCAATTATGAGAGTGAAAATGCTTCCTCAGTCCCTGAATTCTGAATGCTTTTGAGTGGATATGAGGGACTTCTTTCCGGTGAGGGCATTTGCACTACTTTAGTAGCATATAAGTATACCAGTGATTGTGGACAGTTGATGCTCCTTATCTTTTCATAGTTGGATTGCCAGGTCCCTCATTATGTTCTTGCTTTCTCAATAACTTTGCAACCCTGTTTTGAAAATAGTAGTTCGATACCCAAATCAGAGGAGTTGTTGTATATGCCATTAGTATAACTGCTATCTATTTCTCTTTGTCTACGCAGATTGAGTCGTTGCTTGAGGACAAGAAACAATTCTAAGTTGAGGATGTTGATGTACTATCAAAATACAGCACATTTGGTGCCTAAAACAAGGGATTTTGTGAGTTCTTAAAGCAATTTTTTAGTATTTTGATGTGTTTTTGTGTTAATCTTGTAGAAAAGTTTGGTTGACATGATTTTGAAGAAAAGTTACAGAATTTGCTGAAGCATAGGCCTTACGAGCATACCTATAAGTCGTAACTCAACCTACGATTTGTAGTATGGTGTCGTAGCAAGAATCAAAGACCGAAATTCAAAAATCTGCTAAGTGGATGTCACCCCTACGAGGCCATTATACAACTCGTAAGTTACATTACTACTCGTATAAGTGGACTCATCGTAAAAATCAAAGAGCCAAGATGTTGGCCCATGAACTGAAGACCAAGACTCCGAGACCAACATACGAGTCATAGCTTAAGTAACAACTCATACCTATGGGTCATACTAGTTTAGTCCAAGATGCCAAGAACCTGATACGAGACCTTGACTATAACTCATAGGTCATCCTACGAGACGTACCTGCATAACATATTAGATGCCAGTTGTCTTTTTTACGTAAATTCTAAGGCTAATTTGTAAATACTTTATATAGTTTAAGTGATTTTAGCATGAGAGTTGGATAGAGAAATACATTTTTTAAAGCTTTTCTTAGTTGTTATATTACTTTATTATTCTCTCTTGGAAAACCCATTTTGGGGATTGCGAACTTTGCTTTGTATTTATTGTTGATCAATCAAGCTTGTGGGTTTACAATTTGTGGTGCCTATTTCCTTCATTTTTATTGGTAAAGCTTTCAACTATGTTTATTGTTTGCATGCTTGTGTGTGCTGCCATAGCCATGAGTAGCTAAGCACCCAAACCTTCAGGGTGTGGGAACCATGGGTAGTTGACATTGAAATGACCTAGGTGTCTTTTATTTCTATGATTGGGGTTTTGTATGTATTATCTATTTCCCTTCATGATTATTGTTATTTGGTGGTGGCCAACACCAAACCATGCCTACTATCACGATCCTGAACAAGTTAGTAATAAATAGAAAAAGGGAAGTAGATGATAGAATTCGATTGATATGTTCTCATCTAATCAACCAAAACCTGACCAAGGGGAGATCGGCTGGGACTATTGGTAACGGTTAGTTGGCATGCCATTGTGGTAGACCAAGCTCCATGGTGAAATTCAAGCTTCACCTTCACAACAGGGCTGGAATGATCTAAGTTACAGTCCTGCATGTAAATCACCAGTTGTAGCTATGTTGTCTTGGGTAATCAAGTCGACGAACTATGGAGACCACAATTCCCAAGTTATCCCCAAAAGTGAGTATTTCCTTGCCTTATAGTTAGTATTTAGTTTATCTTTTTTTTGAATCACAGAACTCCCCCCCCCTATTTAGAGATTATAGTCATAAATGCTAGAAATGATTAGTGATTAAATCTTGTAATCAAGCCCTGTATTCCCTGTGGATTCGATCCTAACCTTGGTTAAGTTAATTGCTGACAACGATCGCTTTCTTATTAGAGCGTCAACATCATCAGTCATGACTCTTGAGATATCAATTTAATTCCCAAGCATGGAAATTTTGTACTCCTTGGACACCAAATTTGATGCAACAAAGATAAGCCTGCTCATCCTTTCCCCTAGGTCGGCAACTAATATATTGTCAAAATATAACACTTTTGATGCTTAAAACTTGGAATTTATGTGTTCTCAATGCGATGTTAATAGGTTTGATGTTTTCTTATTTTTTTTTTAGTATTTCAGGGTTGGCACCATTTTTTGGGCAATGTATGCAGAAGTTACTGAAGTTGAGTGTCCACAAAACCCTTTCCAAGCCATAGAGTATTCCACGAGCCGTAAAGGGGGTTTTGTGTAACATTCCGATAAGGGGTGTGTTTCAAAAGTTGAGTCTATGAACATGCAGACAAGTCGTAGAAGACTTTACAAGTTGTAGACCTGCTATTGAATCCTAAGGATTAGAAGATGGGGACTTTCTGAAATTCTATCAGATGAAACCCCATACGAGTCATAGAATCTTTCAAAGGCCATGGAGGGGTGTCGTAAAAGACAAGTCTAGAATTGAAGCAACATTTCATGGAAGCCTGACTACAAGTGGTAAACTGTTATATGGGTCGTAGAACACCTCGTAGATCCTGCCGACTCAGTAGTCTTGTTTCGTGTTGGTTTTGTATTTTAAACGCTATAAATAGATATTTTAGGTTATTCTTTCAGAGATGACAAGGGGAGAAAAGTAAAAAAACATTAGAGAGTTTGACAAACACTTGTAAACTTTAATTTCCATCTTCTAATTTCAAGCTTGTGATTCTCATTGAAGGTTTGGAATTTTCTTGTGCTTAATTCTATTGTGTAAGTGCTCAAATATGTTATTCAAATTCATAAATCTTGCATTTACACTAATTATGATTAACAAAATCCACAACCAGGGTTGTGGGAACCATGAAGAACTAACAAGGTAAAATGGGGTAATTCATAATTCTTGAAAAGTGTGCATCCATGTATTAATTAATTCTTTGTTTTGAATGCTTTTTAACGGTGACCAACGTTAGAACTCACCTAGTCTTACTAATGGGATCAAGGTAGTAATGAATAGGAATGTAGATTAATTAACAGGATTCGATTGATGTTTCTCATCTAATCAACCAAACTGGATCAAGGGGAGGTTGTACTGGAATAATAGGTAAAGGTTAGTAATCTCACACTGCAGGGATGGATCAAAACACATACTGAAATTTTTCTCTCACCTAGATCAAAGAGTTTGGTAAACTTAACTTACCATTTTGCATGCTAAATACTTAAATAAATCACTAACACATTATTCTTGCTAGGTAATAAAATCATGGGAACATATTGTCATGCCCAAAGTCCCGTTAAGGCAGACTGGTACCCATTGCCAATAAGGCTCAGGATAACCAACCTGTAACTATGCGCTTTCTATACATATTATAAGGGATGTCTATATTCAACATGCCTTTAAGAAAGTAAACAGTAATAACAAGCCAAAAGGAAATGCATATGACTAGGCCGTTAGGTCCACGTTGTCTAACGTACGAGACATGACCATACTTTAATTTACATAGTCTACAAAGCCTCTAGATAAGGAAAAGTATCAAATAAGGGTCGGGACAGGCCCTGCCTTGACTAACTGTACAACACAAAAATATAAGCCCTAGACACACAAAGCTCCGAAGCAACCTAGAGCTTGGTAACCATAGCTAGATATCCTGTACTTCTACTAGGGAGATCTACTAACACCTGTACCTGCAACATGAAATGCAGGTCCCTCATAAGGGATGTCAATATGAGGTAATGTACTAAATATGTAAGGTAAGAAATACTGTAAATGAAATAACAACCCAAATGAAACTATGCACTAGCGTAGGATAAGAGACCAACTTTTGTTGTACTGTGGGATCATGTACTTCATATTCTTTTTATTACTTTATATAATCTATGCACAGAAGGTAATACAAATGTCTAGCTGATCAGTGGTAAATCTATATCGGGATCGGCCCTGGCTAGGCTTTT
>DF363278.1:6632-17542 GCA_000787875.1 Solanum virginianum
TGGGGATATATATATATATATATATATATATATATATATATTACAAGTATTTTCATGTATTGATGATCATTATAATCTTAATTTTCTAAATTATATACATTTCATGAGTAACTGTATAACCTTATATGTTATTTTGTGAAAACATGCATGAATGAACCTAGGGATGGAGTCTAAAGCCTTGACTTAAATATGTTGATTGTAATCCTGATATGAGTATGAGGTTCAATTAATTGAGCTTGAAGATCTAATGAGTATTCGTAAGTAAGTTCTAGAGTCTTGTCTAAATGACTTCCTCTTAATGATGATCTAACTGCTTGAGTTATTCAATGAACACTAAGTTGATGCGTTGATTGAGATGCTAGGCCAAAAGACCCTGTTAAGTTGATTTAATGAGTTTAAATGAGCACTGAGTTGATGAGTTGATTGAGATGTTAGGCTAAAAGGCCCCATTTGAGTTAAGTTAATGAGATGATGAGAGACTCCATGAGACTAATTGAGATGATGAGTGCCTCCACGAGGCTAATTGAGATAATTTGATTGAGATGAGGAGTTTTATGAGAATTTAGTCCTAGGAGGAGTATAGAGCACCGAAATAAGTAAGAGTAAGTCTAACTTGAACTGATTAACTACGTTGTCAAATGCGAGTGAGGATAGAACTATTACATTAAGGTTATGTCTTGAGTTAAAGTCCCTGAAAGTAATAAAAGACTTGTTGAGGCTAAATCCCTAGTGGATCTGATTTGTTCTGTACCTGGAAAGTATGGAACAGCTGTGATGACATCAATAGGATTATTGTACAATCACTAGCTCATAAGTGGTCCTTACCGAATATGAGAAATTCCCAGATAGGATACCACACTGATAGTTCTCTGAGTTGAGTTGAGTTAGGTTGTATTGAGTTTAATTGAGTTGAGTTGATTTGATTGATGAAGTTTGATTTGTTAATAGGTCACTTGTGTACTCTTTATTCTTGCTTTAGATAGACATTTGATATTTTTATTGAGTATCTCCTGAGTTGATGTTATTTCTATATTATTCTACCTGTTTCTGTTTCATTCAGCCATTTTACATACTTGTACATTCCATATACAAATGTCCCCTTTGGACTACATCATTTTATGATATAGAGGCCTGTATTAGAGACCGTCAACCAGCGCACCATTGAGGATCTTTGCATTCAGCTGAGTTTATGAGACTCCTTTACTTCGGAGGATCATACTTTATTTTTATCTAGCTTATTAGAGTTAGACTTGAGTTAGCTTTACTTTTGAGTTAAGGTAGCCATAGGTCTGTCATTGGCACCATTTGATAGTTATTGAGGCTTCATAGTCTAAAGTTGCATTATTGATGTTGAGATTCTATTAACCTAGTTTTTTCATATTAGCCTATTTATTTGATATATTATTTGAGACATCAGATTCGCCCATTATTGTTTTAGCCTTCTATTGGCTGATAGAGTTTGTTGAATGAATATGATGATGCCAAGTGGTTCGCTTAGGAATTAGTAATAGTCTATGAGTGTAGGCCACGCTTAGGGTACCCTCCTGGGCATGACAAACCTGGTGTCATAGCACAGAGCTTAAGTGTACTAGGGAATCTATGAAGTCGTGTCTAGTAGAGTCTTGTTTATGGGTGTATTGTGCACCAAACTTCATAAACAAGAGGCTATAGGACATTAGGAATTGTTACACTTCTTTCATGATCTGATTCATGCAATAAAGTTAAAACTCTATGAAATGCTCTTCTAATTCATGCACTACACATTGCAGAGTTGTCATCATATCTCCGAGAAGAGTTGCCAAAGGTAGAGGGCATCCTACTAGACAAAATGTTAACCCACCCGAGCCGCAAGGACATGTGGAGCCCGTAGATCCAGGTATCCCAATTGAGCAGCCCCCATAAGGTGAGATTTCAAATGTTGAGCTTAGCCAAGCTATCCATACTCTAGCCTAGGCTATCATAATATTTTCTGTGAGGCAAGAAGCGGCAGATAAGATGCACAGGACACATCTAGAGTCTGGGAATATTTTTAGGATTAATCTGCCTAAGTTCACAGGGTCTGCATCCAATGAGGATTCTGAGACTTACGTGGAAGAGCTTCAAAAGGTGTTCTAAATGATGCATGTAGGTGATACTGATAGAGTTGAACTGGATGTCTACCAGCTTAAGGGTGTGTCCAGGCTATGGTTTGAACAATGGAAGAAGGGTAGAGGAGAGGAAGCCCCATTGCTAACTTAGGTAGTGTTCGAGGAAGCCTTCTTAGTTTGTTTCATTCCAAGAGAATGGAGGGAGGCCAAGGTACGAGAGTTTTTGAATCTAAAACAAGGCTCTATAACTATGCAAGAGTATGGGCTTAAGTTCACCTAGCTATCTCGCTATGCTCCGGATATGGCTGCTGACACGAGGGAGAGAATGGGGATGTATGTAGATAGGCTGAATAAAGGGCCAAAGAAAGATAGAAGGAGAGCTGTGCTTGTGAGCAACATAGACATTGGGAGGTTGATGTCTTATGTGCAATAACCTAACAAGGAAAGACAATACAACAGAGAGTAGTTCAGAAATAAGAGGGCTAAGACATCCAACCATGAGGTTGGAAAGAGAGGGAATAGTGAAAGATTCTAGTCAGGGCCAGCAACATCATTTGCCAGTTCATCTATGCCCAAAAATAGGAATGATCAGAGGTCTCAGAATTTGGGAGCCCAGGGATCTTAGTAATACACTAATATGGCTCAAGGTTCATAGGGTAAGCCACCATGTGATAAGTGTGGCAGATTACACTTGGGTAGATGCCGTGAGGGGAGTGATGCATATTTCAAGTATGGTCAAGTGGGTCGCTATCAGAGAGAGTGTCCAAAGTAGAATAATCGGGCTCAATCTTATGCACAAGCCCTGCCAGTGAAAGAAACCTAGAAAGGTACTAGGCCAAGCGCAAGTAGAGCTACAAACCATTTATATGCCATGGGTAGTCACCAAGATTAGGAGAACTCCCTTGATGTTGTGATGGTATGATTCGAGTCTTTACTCTTGATTGTTACTATTTGATGGAATTGGGTGCGACATTGTCATTTGTAACTCCTTATGTTGCCAGTAGATTTGATAGAAACCTTGAGAGTCTTCTTGAACCCTTTAATATTTCTACTCTAGTGGGTGAGTCTATTCTAGCTGAGAGAATATATAGAGATTATGTAGTGTCCATCTATCATAAGGATACTCTTGTTGTTTTGGTTGATTAAAGATAATTGATTTTGATGTAATCCATAGCATGGATCGGCTCCACGTCTATTATGCCTCCGTCGATTGTAGAGCCCAAAACATTAAGTTCTAATTCCCGAATAAACTGGTTCTAGAGTGGAAGGGTGATTCCATTACACCTAAGGGAAGTTTATCTCCTACCTTAGGTTCCGAAAGCTAATTTCTAATGGCTGTATCTATCACCTCGTATGAGTTATGTCTGATGATGTTGAGTCTCCAACTCTAGAGTCAGTCCCAATTGTGAATGAGTTTCCTGAGGATTTTCCTGGAGTCCCTTTTGATAGAAAGATTGACTTTGGGATTGATGCTCTTCCCCATGGTCATCCGATCTCAATTCCACCTTACAACATGGCCCCCACTAAGTTGAAAGAGTTGAAAGAGCAATTGAGAGATTTGTTAGAAAAGGGCTTTATCAAGTCGAGTGTTTCCCCTTAGGGTGCCACTGTCCTATTCATGCGAAAGAAAGATAGGTCTCTCAGAATGTGTATCAATTATAGGCAACTAAATAAGGTCATAATAAAGAATAAATATCCTCTTCCCAGGATAGATGACCTATTTGACAAACTTCAGGGTTCCTCTTATTTCTTAAAGATGGACCTCAGATCTGGCTACCATCAGTTGAAAGTGAGGGAATACTATATTCCATAGACAACCTTTAGAACTAGATATAACAATTTTGATTTCTTGGTCATGTCCTTTCGGTTGACAAATGCACTTGCAACCTTCATGGACTTGATGAATAGGGTATTCAGACAATATCTTGATATGTTTGTGATCTTGTTCATCAATGACATATTAATGTATTCGAGAGATGAGGAGTAGCATGCCAACCACCTCAGAGTTGTCCTCCAAACTCTTAAGGACCACGAGTTGTATGCAAAGTTCTCGAAATGTAAGTTTTGGATCAAGTCAGTGGCTTTCCTAGGCCATATTATTTCGGGTGATGGTATTCAAGTAGATGCCCAAAGATTGAATCGATTATGAACTAGCCTAGACAGACCTCTCCGACTGACATAAGAAGTTTCGTAGGGTTGGCAGGCTATTACCTCAGATTTGTTGATGGATTTTCCTCGTTATCTGCACCATTGATCAAATTGACTCAGAAGAAGGTCAAATTTTAGTGCTCTAGTGAACGTGAGAAGAGTTTCTAGAGTTGAAGACTAGACTGATTACTACATCAATTTTAACCTTGCTCGATGGGACAAATGACTTTTGTGATATATTATGAGGCGTCAAGAGTTGGATTGGGTTGTGTTTTAATGCAGAGAGGAAAAGTGATAGCCTATGCTTCCAGACAACTTAAGGTTCATGAGAGAAACTATTAAACCCATGATCTTGAGTTGGCAGTGGTGGTGTTTGCACTTAAAATCTGGTGCCACTACTTATATAGAGTGCATGTGGATGTGTTCACTGACCACAAGAGCCTACACTATGTCTTCAGTCAGAAAGAGCTCAACCTGCGGCAGAGAAGATGGTTGGAGTTGCTCAAAGATTATGACATGACCATTCTCTACTACCCAATTTAACCTAACATTGTTGCTGATGCTCTTAGCAGGTTGTCAGTGGGTAGCACGAACCATGTTGAGGAAGGAAAAAAGGAGTTAGTGAAGGAAATGCATCGATTGGCTCAATTAAGAGTTTAGCTTGAAGAGAAAAATGAGGGAGGAGTCAATGTTTAGAACAGGTTTGCTTCATCTTTTATAGCAGAGGTGAAAGAAAAGCAAGACCAAAATCCTATCATACTCTAATTGAAAGAGGTTGTTCACAAACAAAAAGTGATGTACTTCTCCAGAAGGGGAGATGGAGTGTTAAGATACAAGAGTAGATTGTGCATTCCTGATGTTCATGATGTTCGATATAGAATCATGGCTGAAGCCCATAGCTCTAGATATTCCATTCATATTGGCTTTACCTAGATATACCATGACTTCAAGGAAGTCTATTGGTGGAGTGGAATGAAGATAGATATCCCTGAGTTTGTTTCTAAGTGCTCGAATTGCCAACAAGTTAAAGTTGAGCATCAAAGGCCATGTGGATTAGCTCAAAACTTTGAGATTCCTAAATAGAAGTGGGAGATAATTAATAAGGACTTCATTACCGGTCTACCTATATCTCAAAAGAAACATGTGATTGTGGATAGGATGACCAAATCAGCTCACCTCTTAGCAATTAAGGCAACTAACACTGCAGAAAAGTATGCAAAATTGTACACCTATGAGATTGTGAGGTTGAATGGAGTTCCTTTTTCCATCATCTCGGATAGAGGAGCTTAATTCACCCCCCAATTGTGGAGATCCTTTCAGAAGGGATTGGGTACTAAAGTAAATCTGAGTACAACCTTTCATCTTTTGATAGATGGCCAGGCAGAACGTACAATTCAAACATTAGAGGACATATTGAGAGCTAGTGTCCTTGACTTTAAAGGAAATTGGGATTATCACTTACCATTGATTAAATTTGCATATAACAATAGTTATCTTGCAAGCATTCAAATGGCTCCCTATGAAGCTTTGTATGAGAGAAAATATAGATCATTAATTGGGTGGTTTGAGAAGCCGAGTTGATTGGACCTGATCTTGTCTACCAATTGATAGAGAAGTTAAAGGTCATTAAAGAGAGGTTGAAGACTGCACAGAGTTGCTAGAAATCTTACACCGATGTGAGGAGAAGAGACTTAAAGTTCGAGGTAAATGATTGGGTGTACTTGAAAGTATTACCTATGAAGGGTGTCATGAGATTTGGGAAGAAGGAGAATTCAGTCCTCACTATATTGGCCCCTATCATATTGTGAAGAGGATTAGGAAGGTTGCTTATGAGTTAAAGTTGCCTTCTAAGTTAGACACAATTCATCCTATGTTCCATGTCTCGATATTGAAGAAGTGCTTAGGAGATCCTACCTTGTTGATCCCATATGAGAGTATTAGAATAAAGGATAGCTTGTTCTACAAAGAGATTCCGGTCCAAATCCTTGATGGTCAGGTTCACAGTTTGAGAACCCAAGTGTGCCTCTGTCAAAATCTTGTGGAGAAATCAATTCGTTGAGGAAAAGATGAGAACTAAATCTATGCATTTATTCGTACTTGATAATGAGAATGTTGAAGGTAATGTCCTTACCCTTGCCTTAAATTGAATTGTCTATTCCTGTGTTAATCTATCTATTCCAGAGTCAGAGTAGAGATTGTTGAGATTGATGAGGAGTCAAGAGTTTGATTGATTAGTTAGTATCGAGAGGATTCTTGATTATTATTTGTGCTTGATGTCCATCCTTACTCATCATTTGAGGATGAATGATTCCCAGGGGAAATGATATAACACTCGGTAAATTATCAAAATACCCCTAAGAAGAGAGATGTACAAACAACTCAACTTCCCATGCTCTGATGGCAAATTCGATTCCAGAAATGCAATCAACATGAAAAATTCAGTAGGTAAGTGGTCTTGGTTGATTTTTAAAGCAACCAAATCAAAAGATAACTTTTTTATCCAAAAATAATTTCAAGAATTAGTGTGCGACAGGTGTGTGAAGCGCACCTGACGCATACTTACACTTAGATTTAGTCCAAATATTTTCTATGGGATTAGAAAACTCAATCGGAGAATTTTCACAGAAAATCCCCTTTAAGATACCCAGTCTACATCGCGGACTAGCCTCCCCTAGGTGAAGTTGTTTTTCAACTTTTCGTGAGGGGCATTCCATACCTTTTCCAACCCATCCTAAACTTAAAACATGATCTAAATGGGTCTTTTAACGTAAAAAGGGTTTTAACTCCCATTCCTAGGCCTTTCTAAGTTCTTGAAAAGACTAGGGCTAAGGACAAGAGAAGGGGGGGCGAGGAATTGAGGAGTTTGAGGAGAGTTCTTCGAAGTTGATTGTCAAAATCTTCACATCAGGTATGTAAGGTTAAACTAAAGTATGAAATTGTTCTTTCATTTGCCTCTATTGATAGTAATAGAGGAGTTGAGAGTCCAATGAGTGTACGTACATGTTTCTTGAATACTTTCTTGCAAATTATATATATATTACAAGAATTTTCATATGTTGATGATCATCATAAACTTGATTTCCTAAATTATATAATTTTCATGAACTACTGTATAACCCTATATATTATTTTGTGAAAGTATGTATGAATGAACCTAGGGATAGAGTCTATAGCCTTGACTTGAGTATGTTGATTATGATTCTAATGTGAATATGAGGTTGCGTTATTTGAGCTTGATGATCCCATGATTATTCAGAATTTAGTTCTAGAGTCTTGTCTAAATGACTTCCTCTTATTGATGGTTTGAGTCCTTGAGTTATTCAATAAGCACTAGGGTGATAAGTTGATTGAGATGGTAGGCCAAAAGGCCCTGTTAAGTTGAGTTAATTAGTTGATAAGAGTCTCTATGAGACTAATTGAAATGATGAGTGCCTCCATGAGGCTAATTGAGATGATTTGATTGAGATGAGGAGTTTTATGAGCATTGTCTTGGAAGGAGCATCGACTACTAAAATGAGTAAGAGTAAGAGTAAGTCCAAGTCATACTTATTAACTATGTCGCCAAGTGTAGGTGAGGATAGAATCATTACATTGAGGTTCCCCCTTGAGTTAAAGTCCCTGAAAGCAGTAGAAAACTTGTTGAGGCTAGATCCCTAGTGGACCAATTCATTCTTTACCTGGAAAGTACGGAACGACATTGAAAACATTAGCGGGATTGTTGTACAACTACTAGCTAATAAGTGATTATTGCCGGATAAGAGAAACTCCCAGATAGGATCCCATACTGATAGTACTCTAAGTCGAGTTGAGGTGAGTTCAATTGAGTTGAGTTATGTTGATTGATGAGGTTTGATTGGTTGATGGGCTACTTGTCTACTCTTTATTCTTGCTTTAGATAGACATTTGACATTTTGATTGAGTATCTCCTGAGTTGATATTATTTCTATATTATTCTACCTATTTCTATTTCATTCAACCATTTCAGATACTCGTACATTCCACGTACTGACGTCCCCTTTGGTCTCTATCATTTTATAATGTAGAGGCAGGTACAAAGATCGTCAACAGGCGCACTGTGAGGATCTTTGCATTAAGCTAAGTTAGTAAGCCTCCTTTACTTTGGAGGATCCTACTTTATTTTAATCTAGCTTATTAAAGCTAGACTTGAGTTAGCTTTACTTTTGAGAGGAGGTAGCCATGGGTCCGTCAATGTCACCATTTGATAATGATATAAGAATTTTGTCTTTAGCTTGGGCAAACATGTGAAGAAGAAGTTTAAGGTGCCATTGTGGATTTAAACATGGACATCTCCAGACTCATGGTATATACACAACAAGTTGAAGAGGAAAACAAAAAAGATAGGAAGGAACATATAAGTACGAAACCCAAGTCAGTAGGAAATGAGCCTAACCAACATAAGCAAGGTATGAGGGAAAGGTCTTTTTCCCATAAGAGGTCTTCGAGCTATGCACCATCCATAATGAGTGCACCAACATAAAACAATAGGTATGGCAAAAAAACACAGAGTCACCCAAGTTTCTAAGCTCAAGTTTCATAATCCCAAGGAAATGTGACCCAAGGTTATAGGGGGAAGTTTTCTTATGGAAATTGTGATAAGCTTCACATAGGGGAGTGTTGAGAGCGGAATAATGAATACAATAAGTGTGTAATTAGATACACCATATGCAGAAGCAGTGTTTGATGTTGAGACTATAGGAGGGAGATAGCAAGGCCCAATATTCTTCGGTAGAACTATCGATTTGAGCTAACCATAGAGGTGCTATATCAGGTGTAGGTGGGAGCATAAACTGCCTATATGCCATGACTAGTCACCAGGGTTAGGAAAACTCACCCGATGTTATCTCTCGTTTTCTTTGATTCTACTATTTTCATTGTTATGCTTTGCTTGATCCAGGTTCCACTTTATATTTTATAACCCATTAAGTGGCCAACAAGTTTGAAATATTTCCTGAGTATCTCCTTGGGTGTCACAACCCAACCTTTAAGGTCATGATGGTGCCTGTTAGATCTTACCTACAAGCAAGCTAACTGAAATGCCCCACATATGCTTCAGAATGCCCCATAATCATAATCTCCATATATCTCAAAATTCATATGTGATTTCAAAAATCCAACTTCATATTATTGATCGGGGGCAAAATTGAGTGAAAAATGGATATAATCTGGATTTTAGAAGACTCGTAATGAAAAATAATGTTTGCTAATTTTTGAATTCCAGTGGCTGTTCGCGCCATAGCTGCGACACGCCAGGGGCGTGAAGTAGTGTATTTTGTTAGGCGTGATAGTTTTGCATCGTGCTAGGGACGCGGACAAGTGTACTATTTTGCTTGGTTTTTCTATTTCGGCCAAGGGCATTGGGGTTATAGCCCTATGCTCACTTAAGCATGAAATCACCCATACTTAGCCATTTTTCAACTGTATAACTCATAGAACCCTCTCTCAAACCCTTCTAAGACTCTATCAATTCTCTTATTCAAATCGAAGGATCTCAAGCTCAACTTTGAAACTTAAGGATTCATTTCAAGCTCTAAGGCTACTTCAAGTTCACTACAAGAAATTCAAGGTTTAAGGTATATGGGTTTTATCCACTGTGTCCTTTCACCAATGGGGCCCAACCTTCCGTTTTCATGAAAAATGCATGTTTTCAAGTTCTATTACCTATGAGCATCTCTTATAATGGATTATGAATATAAATTATGTTGGAGTTTTATGAAGTATTGGTTGATTCTACATAACTATCTATTTCAAGCTTATTCCATGAATTGATTATGTCTATTGAGACTATGCATGTTTTGAGCTATGAAATATGAATTATCATGAGCTTTTGTAAAGGATTTCAAGGTACCCTACATGAGGGTTTTACTACATGTTGGTGGGTTGATTTTCATTAACTTTACTCATCTTATTTCACCCTTGAATTGCATGGTTTTTAACAAGTATCATGAACCCACCATGTGTTTGATAAAATGACATGATAAGAATTCTCAAAGTTATTGATGATCTATTGGATGATTTACAAGTCAAGTGACTTCATGATGAATAAGGGCTTTTAAGTATGTATTGAATTCATGAAAAGTACCTAAGATTTTACAAGTATCATGTTAAGCCCTATTTATAGAATTTTATCTCTTGTGAGCCATTCATATTAAAGCAAGGGTTCATCTATTATTATGATCTATTCTCATGTTCAACTAGGCCCACTACTAGAGGTCAAGTGTATTTGTGAGCTAATCTAGTCATGTTCTTACAAGTTATTCATGATATGATTAAAAGTATGATTATTTTAAGTAATCCGTGGTATTTGATTTAGCACCGATTGAGGCTTAAGATGGGGGCTTGACTTAAGGTGACCTTATATAAAGTCTTCAGTGTCTAAACGATGTGCCACCATAGGATTATTATTATTACACTTGCTTTACTAGTGGATCCATCTAGTTCATGTTATCAAGTTTGGTTTGCCTTGGTAAGTAAATCACACTTCGCCGGGGGGTATCATGCCCGGTCACCTGAACCGAAGGGGTGTCAGGCCTTGGAGTCCAAGTTGTAGGTGGTTGGTCTATGTCAGTTGAGGTCACTTCCCACACACACACATACACACACACACACACACACATATATATATATATATATATATATATATATATATATATATAT
>DF363278.1:17620-32223 GCA_000787875.1 Solanum virginianum
CCACACACACACACACACACACACACACACACACATATATATATATATATATATATATATATATATATATATATATATTTCATTGCATCCCGCATACTTAGTACATTCAAACATACTAATGCATAATCTATGCCTTATGATATTACGATGTAGGGACTGCAACACTTTTTTAGCATCTTCCACGTGGCTAGTTCGTACTTCGAAGATAGGCATTGGTGATTCCTCAAGTCCGAGGACACTATCTATATTACTCTTGCTATTTTGAGACTTCATTATGTTGAATACTTGGTATTATGAGGGTGAGCCCAGAAAGTGTCTTGCCCCCGCTCCATTCCAAGTTAGAGGTGTTCTAGGATATTATAGTGAGGTTGACTCTTTTATGCTTCTATGCATATCAAGATTTCCTTTAGTTCCACTTCTCTTTTTATTATATCTATTGTTGTTATTTATCTTTCTTCCGCGACCAAAGAAGTGTGATTGATATATTAAGAGGCTTGTTTGGTGTCCCTACGGGTTCCCATTCACCGTGTCATGTCTAAGCCCTAGGCTTGAGTAGTGAAAAACTTGGTATCAGAGCACTAGATTTTTAATGGTCCTCAGAAATCTAACACATCATGTCAATATAAGTCTTATTTATGGTTGTGAAGCGTTCTACAACTCTGAATGGGAGGCTATGAGGCATTTTAGGAAATGTTTCACTTCTTCATGGTCTATATCCTGCTTTAGGTGTATCTATAAGGCTTGTACCCCAATAAATGCTCTTGTTTCCTTCTACATCATGCCGATTCCAAGGGAAGACTAAGGAGAGCCCATACTCTTGAGAAGCAACTGGCCCTTCTCGCCCCTCAAGCTCCTCAAGATAGAAGGGTATCCCAAAAAGAGTTCTGAGAGGCTATCACAATGTTGGCCTTTGCTATGACCATCAAAATGAATCAAGGAGCCAAAGCCCCTCATGCTCCCACTCCAGTCTCTAGGGCGAGGGATTTCACAAGAATGAAGCCACCGGAGTTCTATGGATCCATGCCTGAAGATGATCCCCAAGAGTTCATCGGTGAGGTGTAAAAATTGGTATCTATCATGGGAGTCAATTTGGAAGAGAAAGTGGAGTTAGTGGCCTACCAACTCAAAGGTGTGGCACAAATTTTGTTCACCTAATGGAAATTGGAGAGGAGGGATGATGCTATTCCTTGGAAGGAGTTCAAAGCCGCATTCCTCAACCGGTTCTTTCCTATCATGTTAAGAGAAGCTAAGATGATGGAGTTTATGAACCTTAAGAAAGGTTTCATGAGTGTGAGGGAGTATCCCCTCAAGTTCAACAAGCTTTCCAAGTATACTCCACATTTAGTGGCCGACCATAGAGCTAGAATGAACAAATTTGTGTCAGGAGTGTCTGACTTTGTTAATGAGGAGTGTCGTACCACCTTGCTAGTGGGTGATATGGATTTGTCTAGTCTCATGACATATGCTGAGCAAGTAGAGAGGGAAAATCTTAGAAAAAGAAGAAGTGGTGAGTCCAAAAGGGCTCATTTTGAAGGTCTTTTCAAAGGTTCTAAGGGTGGTCTATTTCCTCAATGCCACAAGTTCCAAGGCCAAGGGTCTTCTAATGCTCCTAATAAGAGATTTGCTAAAGATAATCCAAGATTTCAAGGTGGTAATGGTGGGATGACTCACCCTAAGTGCCAAAGATATAGTAGAAATCATAGTGGCCCATGCTTGAGATATTTCAATGCTTGCTTTGGTTGTGGTGAAGTGGATCACAAGGTTATTGATTGTCCTCATGTTCAAAAGAAAGGTAGAGATGGTCGTCCACAAGGCCAAGGTGCTAATGCGGGTCCAAGGGGAATGGGAGGCAAATAAGGAGGTGCTCCACGACAAAATAGATTCTATGCTTTTCAAGGAAGGCAAGCGGTGGATGAGCTGCCTGATATCTTCATCAGTATGTTAAAAGGTTTTTGATTTTGATATGTATTCATTGATAGATTCGGGTGCCACTCTTTCTTTCATTACTCCTTTTGTTGCCAAAAAGCTTCATATAAGTCTCGAATTATTGTATGAACCATATGAAGTGTCTAACCCTGTTGGTGAGTCCATTGTTGCAAAAAAAGAGTCTATAGAAATTGTCCCGTGTTCATATTGCATAAAGTCTTGTCTTGTGATTTTGTTTAATTAGATATGGTAGATTTTGATGTCATTCTTAGGATAGATTGGCTATATGCATATTATGCTTTTATTGATTGTAGAACACGTAGGGTTAAATTTTAATTTTCTAATGAGTCCGTCCTTGAGTGGGATAGTCATGATATGGTGGTCAAAGGTAGATTCATTTCTTGTCTTAAAGCCTAAAAGTTGATTTCTAAGGGTTGCCTTTATCATCTTGTGAAGGTTAAGAATGTAGAGTCCAAGTCCTTCCTATTGAGTCAGTTCCAGTGGTTAATGACTTTCTTGATGTCTTTCCCGATGAACTTCCCAATGTTCCTCCCAAAAGGAAAATAAACTTTGGTATAAACGTCCTTCCCAATACTCAACCCATTTCTATTCCCCCTTACTATATAGCCCTGACAGAATTGAAGGTGTTGAAGGACCAATTGAGGAATTTCTAAAGAAAAATGATGGTTCTCTTGTAATGAGCATTGATTACCAGCAACTTAATAGGGTTACCATAAAGAACAAGTACCTTCTACCAAGGATTGATGACCTTTTTGATCAACTGCAAGGGTCTAGTCACTTTTCTAAGATTGACCTTCGGTCTAGATGCTACCAAGTGAAGGTGATGAAGTGTGATATTCCCAAAATGACTTTTCGGACTAGGTATGGGCACTTTGAGTTTGTGGTTATTTCCTTTGGGTTGACGAATGCACTGGCTATATTTGTGGATCTCATGAATATGGTCATTAAACACTACCTTGGCATGTTTGTGGTAGTCTTTATTAATGATATATTTATTTATTCCCATTGTGAGGAAGAGTATGTGATCACTTGAGGGTGGTGTTGCAAATCTTGAGAGCAAAGAGGTTGTTTTCTAAATATGAAAAATGTGAATTTAGGTTAAAAGAGGCTGCTTTTCTATGGCATGTGGTATAAGGTGATGGTATTAAGGTGGATCATAAGAAGACAGAGATGATAAGAAATTGGCCTAGACCCTTGACTCTCTCGGATATTAGGAGTTTATTGGGTTTAGCGGGTTACTACTGGAGGTTTGTGAATGCTTTTCTTCTATTGCTTCCCCTATGAAAATGTTGACACAAAAGAAGGCAAAATTTTTGTGGACCGATGAATATGAAAAGAGTTTCAAAACTTTGAAAGATAAGCTTGTCTTTGCTCCTATCTTGGCTCTACCGGAAGGATTGAAAGGGTTTGTGGTATATTGTAATGCCTCAAGAATTGGTTTGGGGTATGTTTTGATGCAAAAAGGCAAGGTGATAGCATATGCCTCTCAAAATCTTAAGGTGCATGAGAAAAATTATCTCACCCATGACCTTGAATTGGCGGCTGTGGTGTTTGCTTTGAAAATTTGGCATCATTATTTGTATAGAGTTCATCTTGATGTATTTACCAACCACAAGAGTCTCCAATATGTGTTCACCCAAAAAGATCTTAACATGAGACAAAGAAGGTGGTTAGAGCTCCTTAAAGATTATGATATAAGTGTGCATTACCATCTTGACAAAGCTAATATTGTGGCCGATGCTCTAAGTAGAGTGTCCATAGGTAGTATAGCTCATATTGATGATGGTGGCAAAAAGGTGGCTAAAGAAGTTAACCGATTGGCTAAACTGGGGGTTAGGTTGGATGAAGTTGAAAATAGTGGTGTAGTGATTGTTGATGGTTCTAAATCTTCTTTGATTGAGGAAGTAAAGTCAAAGCAAGATCTTGCCCTTGCTTTGTTAGAGTTGAAGGCCTTGGTGAAAGATGGTAAAGTGGAGGTTTTCTCCTAAGGGGGAGATGGTGCCATTAGGTACCAAGGTAGGTTGTGCAGGCCTAATGTTGATGACTTAAGGGAGTTGATCTTGAAGGAGGCCCATAATTCATCCTATTCTATTCACTCCAGTTCTACAAAGATGTATAGAGACTTGAGGGAGGTGTGTATTAGCGGGGTGGTATGAAGAGAGATATTGCCAAGTTTATATCTGGATGTCACAATTGCCAACAAGCGAAAGCCGAAAATCAAAGGTTGGGTGGCCTAGCCCAAGATATAGAAATTCCTACTTGGAAGTGGGAAGAGATCAACATGGATTTTATGGTTGGGTTACCTAAGACTAGGAAACGCTTTGATTTTGAAATGGCCCACATATGCTTCGAAATGCCCCATAATCATAATTTCTATATATCTCACAATCTGTGTGTGATTTCAAACATCCAACTTCATATTCTTGATTAGATTCGAACATCCAACTTCATATTCTTGATTGAGGGGTATAATTGAGTAGGGAATGGGTATAACCCAGATTTTAGAAGTCCCATAGTAAAAAATAATTTTTGGATAATTTTTTATTTCTAGTGGCTATCCGTGCCCTAGCTGTGGGACGACAGGGTCGTGGAGCAGTGTGTTTGGTCAGATAGGATAGTTTCGCATCACACTAGGGACACAGACCAATGTATTATTTTCCTTGGTTTTTTTATTTTGGCCAAGGGCATTGGGTCATAGCTTCATGCCCACTTAAGCATGAAATCACTCATACTTAGCCATTTTCAACTCTATAACTCACAAAACCCTCTCTCAAACCCCTCTAAGACTCTGTCAATCCTCTCATTCAAATCTAAGAATCCCAAGCTCAACTATAGAACTCAAGGATTCATTTTAAGCTCTAAGACTATTTCAAGTTCACCTCAAAGAACTCAAGGTTTAATGTATGTGGGTTTCATGCATAGGATCCTTTCAACCATGAAGCCCAACCTTCCCTTTTCATGAAAAATGCATGTTTTCAAGTTGTATTGTCTATGGGTATCTCTTAATATTGATTATGAATAAAAATTATGTTGGAGTTTTATGAAGTATTGATTGATTATGCATAACTATCTATTTCAAGTTTATTCCATGAATTGATTATGCCTATTGCGACTATGCATGCTTTGAGCTATGAAACCATGAATTATCATTAGCTTTTGTAGTGAATTTCAAGGTACCCTACATAAGGGTTTTACTACATGTTGGTGGTTTGATATGTATTAAATTTACCCATCTTATGTCACTCTTGAATTGCGTGATTTTGAACAAGTATCATGAACCCACTATGTGTTTGATAAAATGATAGAATAAGAATTCTCAAGTTATTGATTATCTATTACATGATTTACAAGTCAAGTGGCTTCATGAGGATTAAGGGCTTTCAAGTATGTATTGAATTCATGAAAAGTACCTAAGATTTTACAAGTATCAAGTTAAGCCCTGTTTCAAGAATTTTACCTCTTGTGAGCCATTCATGTTAAAATAAGGGTTCATGTATGATTATGATCTACTCTCATGTTCAAGTTAGGCTCACTACTAAAGGTCAAACATGTTTATGAGCTACTCAAGTCATATTCTTACAAACCATCCATGATATGATTAAAGTATTATTATTTCAAGTATTTCGTGGGATTTTTGACTTAGCACCGATTGAGTCTTAAGATGGGGGCTCAACTCTAGGGGTCCTTATATAAAGTCTTTAGTCTCTAAACTATGTGCCACCATAGGATTATTATTATTACCCTTGTTATACTAGTGGATCCATCTAGTTCATGTTATCATGTTTGGTTTGCCTTGGCAAGTAGACCATACTTCGCCGGGGGGTGTCATGCCGATCACCTGAACCGAGGGGGTGCTAGGCCTCGGAGTCCAAGTTGTAGCTGCTTAGTCTATGTCAGTTAAGGTTACTTCCCATATATGTATGATATATATATATATATATCGTGTAAGATGAATGATTTACAGGCATGTTTTACTATGAGTATTGATCATGCATGTCATATTGAGATTATATATCTATTATTTATTATTATGCATCATGGTTATATTGACTTATGTCTTGTTGCATTGCATCCTGCATACTTAGTACATTCAAATGTACTAGCGCATACTCTATGCCTATATGATATTACCATGTAGGGACCGGAGCATCTTTTTAGCATCCTCTACGTGGGTAGTTCGGTACTTTGGATATAAGCATTGGTGAGTCCTCAAGTCCGAGGACATTATCTATATTACTCTTCCTATTTTGAGACTTCATTATGTTGAACACTTGTTATTGTGAGGGCGAACCCAGAAAGTGTCTTGGCCCCCTCTCCATTCCAAGTTAGAGGTGTTGTTGGATACTATGATGTACTTATGCTATGAGCTTGGCTTTTTTATGCTTTCATGAATATCAAGATTTCCCTTAGGCTCACTTCCCATTTTATTATATCTCTTG
Organism: Solanum virginianum; assembly: GCA_000787875.1. Lineage (NCBI taxonomy): Eukaryota > Viridiplantae > Streptophyta > Magnoliopsida > Solanales > Solanaceae > Solanum > Solanum virginianum. Next base: position 24,007 of record DF363278.1, read on the forward strand.
TTGTTGTTTATCTTGCTTCCGCAACCAAGGATGCGCAATTGATATGCTAAGAGGCTTGTTTGGGGTCACAAGTCAAATATCACCTTAGGAATAGTTACTCAATTCAAAATATTTCAATAAAAGCCTACATTGATCCATCTCTACCTAAAAATACTCAATTTTATACATATTGGAGCATACGAGGTTCAACATATTTAACAAAAAGCTGAAAATCCACTTGCCACAAAGAAAGTCTCAAAATCAAGAAGGAATTGCCACTTTCCCTCCCCTATGATAGTCCAAATCTCCACAATCTATACAAACATAGCACCACAATTACATAAGAAACATAATGACACTAAAATCAATGGATTCAAAGAAAAAGGGGTAAAATGGTCAAAAACCCATGCCAAAAATGTAGCTAGAAACTAGAAATTTGTGGATGAAAATGTTCTACTTTTATGAAGGAATCTAAGATGAAATTGGTTTAAAAAATGGAGCTAAGATGAGGGAGATATCGACGATTTAAGTTTTCAGAATCATTTTCATTATATAGCAGAAAAATGCCCAAATTTACCAAAAACGACGTGCCATAATCAATTTCTGAACCTCCTACAATGATCCTCTCGAAAAAAAATGTCCAAGTTAGCCTTTTGAATCTCCCAAATCGGATCAAAATGTGAGAAATTGATGTTTGAAGTTTGGGGAGAAATCTAAAAATAAATCTGCAAATTTAAAGCCCTTATTACTGCATCTGCCTCATCGCAGCATCTAATTGGGCCACATCACCTCCGCTTTAGCATTTTTAGCAACTCTCAAACTTAAAATCAATGCTTCAGCCTCATCTGGAGTCACAAAATGCATTCCAATGTGAATTCTTTTTACTACCATCATTTGAGGTAAAATTCATGATCTTGCTGCTGCATTTTTAATATATTCTGAAAACTTTGACATGCGATTTCTTCCTCATATTAGCTCTGTTTTTAAACGGTTTTCGCCATTGAATTCCTTATGACTTCGGGAACATCAAAAACTACCAAAGGGACCAAAACAACCCCAAAAGCCCTAAAAACTAAACAATATGTCCTCCTAGAATAAACTCGATGTTTTGGATCCAATAAAATCATCAGAATTTGAAATTGAGGCCTCCTTGGCCCGAAACCCAAGAAATCTCATTTAAACTAGCTTCAGACTCAAAAACTCAAAATATTCTCAGAAGCTCTAAAAATTACAATGAAGCCATTTCTAGTATTAGTTTGACCATTTGAGACTATTAGAATTTCTAGAATTTCAATCCGAGCTTTCGAACTCCGAATGTTGATCAAAGTCAAACTTTGACTCCGATAAAAACTAAAATACAAATTTGAGTTTAAAATCTCCATTTTAACTCCAAATCAAATTCTGCAAGTTCTATTTAAAGATTATGATAGTGATTTAAAGGTTACAACTACTAGTGTTATGCCAAATGCTAACAACCTTTGTGCAGAAGCCAGGGCAATAGAGAGGGGCATGAAATTTTGAGTGAGAAATCAATTTGTATCTCTTGTAATTGAAATTGGTTCTATAATAATCAACTTTAAAGAGCTAAAAATTCAACTTTAGGTCTAAAATTTCCTGTTTAACTCTAAATCCAATTCTGCAAGTTTTCCTAGACTAGATTAGGCATTTTGGAGCTAATCAAATTGATAAAATTGAACTTCAATACTCAGAACTCAAAATGGCTAGAAAACTCCAATTTTCAAACATAAGACGTAAAAAAAACTCTTTCTTTTGCAAAACTTCAACTTTTTATAAGATTTTTGAAATTTAACTTTTAGACTTATCCAAAAATGACCCAAGGCAACTTATTGAAATGGTAAAATGGTAATTAAGTTATTACAATTACGAAGCTATAAATATGCATGGACAACTACAAAGTTCATAGATAGTGGAGTAAATTGAGATAGCCTGTTGTTGGTTTTCATTCTTTTTACTTCATTTGAAGTAGTGTTCCTAGAGTGACACTCAAGTAGAGACAATTGTTGTGAATGGGTTTTTATGCATCCTACACTTGGTTCGTTTAGTGACTTAATTTGCTTTGTGTTATTGATTTTCTTAATTTCCTTTTCCAGTCTTTCCTACCCTCTGCATATCATTCATATCTTATTGGTGTTGTAGATGCTTAATGTGCTTAATATTATTGGTATGTATATATATATATATATGAGTGTGTAATCTGATGGTGGGAGCCGTGTCACTAGTTATTTTGTATTGTATTCTTAGAAACTCTTGTTCCTATTTAGACTAGAATCCCGCGGGGGTGTTAGATGTTTTTTCAAGAACATTAAATTGGAGTTTTAACTTCTTCCTTGGTAAATCCAAAGATCAATTCAATATTATTTTCTATTCTTTCAGTTTAAAATGATAAAATTGATTGGAATTTAAGGGTTCACCTATATAGGTACTAAGATAGGTGCCTATAGGGCCCAGAGGGTTGGGTCGTTACATCAGCCCAAAAGAGTTCGTACTGATTCCCACAGGGACTTTTCTATTGAGAGGAGATGAAGGAATAATTGGAGGACATTAGAATGAAGTATTCTTGAGGGAAAATTACTAGACATTATTATTAATCATATTATTATCAGCATACCTATGAATGAATAAAGTTTAACTGAATATGACAAACCATTATGGTTACTCACTAATAGTGGTTTGAAAGAATGCTTGCAAATTAGTAAGAGGTAGAGAAGGAAAATCATGGCATTTCACCAAGCTTTAGATGAAATAATTACCTCTCATGATTTTAATTGGTGTCGGGAGAATTTGAAAGAATAAAACACTAGTTGATGATATTATAACAAGATATGGTATCTCTATAGATTCTAAATGCAAATGTTATGTCAATCCTTACAAAGAGATTATCTAACACCTTTTCCTTAATAAGGTTTTTCCTGCTAGTGTATGGGACAATTATAATATTGTTGGTGGGATAAATGGTCTTTTTGTGGAAATCAAAGAAAAAATGAGGCACAAGGTGAAGGCTTTGATTAAAGTCTCATTCAATTATTCTATGGTAGATTTTAGAAGTGGAGAAACACTATCTACTGATAAAAGGGGTACTATGCCAAGAAGCAGATTTTACTATGATATAGATCTTAACCTATAATTATTTGCTAAGATGAAGTATCCTTAGATAGAAAATATACCTAAGACATGCTCTCTACTGGTTTAGTTCCTTGAATAATATACATCACGAGTCAATTGCAAAGCCATTCATAGGAAGTGTCCATCAATTGATGTTTGCAAATGCAACAAAGATGGCTTATCTAAGGGAAACCCTGGTTTAAGTTCATGAGTCTTCTATTTAAAGATTATGATAGTGATTTAAAGGTTACAACTACTAGTGTTATGCCAAATGCTAACAACCTTTGTGCAGAAGCCAGGGCAATAGAGAGGGGCATGAAATTTTGAGTGAGAAATCAATTTGTATCTCTTGTAATTGAAATTGGTTCTATAATAATAAAAAACGATTATAGATAATAAGTGGTACACACTTTGGAGCCTTTGTATGGAGGTCAAGAAGATACAAAAGTGAAGGAAGAAGGGAAATATAACAACAGAGTACACTATGAGAGAAGGCAACTACATTAGTAATTTTTTTAGTTAATTATTTGTTATTTTTTGTAGGTGCAATCCACTAACTACTATTTGAAGACCTACCTACAAGTGCAAGAAAACTACAATAGAGAGACAAAATGCAAGTACCCAGACTTAGATTTCACAACATTAGAGGAGAAGTACAAGTTAATCTCTTTTGACTACCAATGTACATACACTATTTCACAAGAGCAAATACAAATAACAAAAAAAATATTTATGCTAAAAAGTTATGCATCTATGAAGAAGAATATCTATTCAACAAACATAACAATTAACAATCACTTTGACAGATCCCAAAATCTACAAATTTTTGCAAAGATATCAATTTTAAGAAGAGGTAAACCTACTTAATAAGATTTCTAACAATTTTCTTATCGAGGGTGGTAAATGAGGTTCATTTTTATGGGTGAGGAGAGGGAGAGATAGCAGATATCTTTTTAGATAAAGGGCATCTAAGCCCACCTTGTCACAATTTAAATCTTCAGAATTGAGGAGAATACCTTTTTGAGGTGATCCCTTGAGCTGCTTTTGTGCTTGAAATTCAAAGAAAACTTTGTTCAGAACCTATTATCATAACACCTGATGAGTTTTTGGGTATTTTAGGATGGAACCTGAGCAACATTTAGCTCCTCAAGCATAAAATCTCTATAATCATTAGACTTCAACATGTCTAATACCAAGAAAAGTTATTGATTTTACAGATCTAGATATATAAAGATTATCTATATTGTCTAGACACTGTGCCACTTTGATTTCCTAGTTGAATGAGTTGAAATTTATAGAGAAGATGGCATGGTGCAATTCTAAAACATCTCGATAGAGAAGCTTCAAAGTTTATAAAAGATTCTCCACTTTCATTATTTTGTTTTCTAGATTTTGTTGATAGATTTTGTTATTTCTTTTCTTTCTTTCTTTATTTATTTTTTATTATTTTGAATTGGGTCTAGCTTGTTGGATCTGCTAGTTTTTATTCACTTTGACATTTTAATAAATGAGATTCAATCTCACCCTTTTAAAAAATTATTAAAAACAAAGATATTTATTTCTTTTTTAAAAAATGTGTAACACATAAACATGACTATTTAATTATGAATATCGTATATTCTTTTAGTAAATATATTAAATATAATTTTAATAGATAAAATTGCATAATTTGTTCTGTAATTTTTTTAATTTTTAATCTAAATTGATATTGAAAATTTAACACATTTTTTAAAATATATTACTTTTTTTCTAAAAAAAAAATTAACTAGCTAACTATGGCAATTGTGAAAATTCTATAGTGCTTGCATTGTACACGCTAAAATAGTCCAACTAGGTCATTGTGAGATAAGAATGAATCTACTTCAACCTATTATATGCACAATGCTTCCATTGCTTTTGTTGAATGTATTATACATTTATTTTGCTTTATCAAGTCCTATATACCTATCTATTTTCTCCTTCAATTCTCGATTTCCCGTCATGATTTCATCTTCTGTCAATATCAATACTTCAGGTGAAACTTTTTTTTCTATTGATGTACTTTTATTATGTACTAAATACTATCTAAATAAAAAAAACTTATTGATAGTAAATATTGCCATCAAAGTAGTCTATTTTTGGTCACTATGCTTCCATAACCTTTTTCGTAGTTGATTTTAAGTTAATTACTTTCTGTTTTGATTTGATGAGGCTTTAATTCTATTCCATCAGAGGAAAAAAAATTAAATACTAGGATTTTAGTTGTGAACTAATTAATTCTTATTAGATTATAGAGTGTCATAAAGATGCATCTAAGGTTTAATAAATGAAACGTTAAAATTTTTAGTTGTTAGCATCTTTTTACTTTATCCTTCACCTACGTTTACAATTACAAGGAGTTTATTCATATTTAGCATTTGTGCATTTTTTTATCAAAAAAATTACAAAGTTGAGATCCTTTGCCACGAAAATTTTTATGTGATGACCCTCTGGTCGTTTATGGTAAATGCACTCTTTTCATTTTTTAGGGTCTGATTGAAAAACCACATGGTAATTGAAATTGGTTTAATTACTAGACACCTTGGTAATTACAATGTCCGATGTGTTTACTAGAGTGCAATTACAATGTAATTACAAGCATGTCCTTCGGTTATATGAGTGTAACTGTAAGGTTATATTAAGTTTTAAAAATAAAAATTAATTATTTAAAATTGAAAATTTATTTTAGACAACTATAGGTATTTATAAATAATATGAAATTAAATATTTAAGATATATATTATCTTTTAAAAATATATTAATTAGTAAATATATATTCTTAACTGCATTATAAAAAAATAGTTTATATTTTTTAAATTAGTATATTCTAGTTAAATTATTTATAAAAACTTAGCTTTATGCGAACATCATGAAATGTGTGTTTGAAAAATATATTAAATATTATAAATATAACGTCACAGTAAAATGGTTAAAATATTTGATAAAAAAATAACCTATCTAGTGTAACTAAAAAAATATATGGTTTGTAATGTGAAATATCAAGTCAATACTATAAAAACAAATGAAAATAAAAAAATCAACATAATACTCGTATGCCAAATTTCATTATAACATACATAAATATGATTTAAAAGGAAAAAAATAAGTTTATTCATAACTTTATCCAACAATGAATTCAACTTTAATTTAAAGATCAAAATGTTAGTAAAATGATGCTGGTGGAAAATAAAATAAAACATAAAATGAATTAAAAAATGATAATGTGAAAAATTGTATAGAATAACATGAAAGAGATGGAGAACAAGAAAGAAATAAAAAATAAAATATAAAATAAAATATAAAATAAAATATAGTTTTAGAAAATTAGAAAAACAATAATAAAATTCAATTAAAATGAAAATAGATATAGAAAAAGACATTAAAAAGTAACCAACATGTAATTACGCTATGTAATTACCTGCAATTCACAGTCTCACCCAATGAATTTAAAAGTGTAATTACACCCGGTCAATTGCCTGCGGACCATATAATTACTTGTCCAACCAAACTAGTCAGACAATTTAAATACACTCAATTCCACCAAATTTAATTATTAGGGTGTCTATCTAAACAGACTCTTAGAGTATTGTTATAGTAATGCCAAGTTATTTATGACTTGTTTGTACTGTCATTTTGGTTGCGTGATTGTTCGTTTGAATTTTGTGCTAGTTTTTGTGTTTGAAGCTTTTGAAATATGAAAGTGTACTGCCCCAACACCTCGTAAGTCCCAAAAACGTGTATAAGGGTCATTTTCTTCAAATTAAGGGTTTCAAGACCCATTTTTCCTAGCTTTTCACTGAGAGTTCAAATGCAATTATGACCATTCCACCAGCTTTAGAAGAGTCATTTCAGGCACTTAACATGGTCATCTTGGTTTCCAAGGCTATCAGTGCGAGTTTATACCCGTTGGCATTTTAGCCTTTAAGCTTTGATCCAAGTGTGACTTAGTTTAATATTCTTGAATAACATGCCTGAATGAGAATTTTGTTAGTATGATAAGCTTTAAAATATCAAGTTTTTTCTGAAATGACCATTTATATAGTTTACAAGTCTTTTGAGCAAATCTCAAGCCTCTTTATGAAAATTGGCTAAAAGTAGCACTTAGGTATAGGATCCACTTCTTATTAAATTAACCTTCATTTGAAATGTTGACTACATCATTGAATCTAAAATATCAAATTAGATCAAATAGCTCATTTGTGGGCATAGAATTCTGAATGAATCTCAAGTAGCCCATTAGATATTTTGGTCTTACTAAAAGTAGTTGATATGCATCAATTGGTGCAGTAATAAACCTTCGCATTTGTAGGCCACCTTGGCCACTTTGAAGAATCTTAGGTTGTCAGGCCTTCGCATGTGTGGGTCCTTGGCCACAATCGTGGCCCCATGGTTCTTTAACCTTTGCATTAGCAAAGGGAAATTTCATGACCCTCAATGATTGGTGGCCAGTTTGGTACATTTGTGAAGGTCAAATTGATCTAGCCTTTTATTTAAATAATAGGTGTGACTAGCCTTCATCTCACAAGTTTAAAAACCCATAACATGAGTTCTAAACCCCTAATTCTAGTGATTTCAAGCCTGTGTGTTTCAAGCGATCGAGGGAATGCATTGGAGTCGTTTATGGTAAATGCACTCTTTTTGCCTCTATAGTATCTACTTAATCCGCGATCGAGGGAATGCATTGGAGTATTCAGAAAGTGTCTGATCATTGATTTGAGATAATGTTTTGGGTAATTTGAAGTGTCTCAAATTGTGTACCATTTTGGAATGTAATTTTGGGGAGATTTTTTAAGACCAATTTATGGAGTCAATTTTAGATTTGTTTTTTCACGTGTGACACATTTCTATTTCGGACTCCAATTTTAGTTCATCTCCATTTTTTATGCTTTAGTGTCAAAATGACTATATTAATGTTATGATCCTATTTTTTATAATGTGGCAACATTTAATGGTTGTTTGGAAGAGAAAAGATCTATAAACATGATTTATCGCATGAGTGATCTGCTTGAAGGTAGCCTATTGCTTTTCTGTAACACCCTGTGAAATTATTGAAATATCCCTAGAATGGCATCATGCCATAATGCGTCTTACCAATCT
>DF363277.1:8628-24450 GCA_000787875.1 Solanum virginianum
TTTCTAATCGTCGGTCGACCGCATGTTAGCGGCCATCTTGAGTGATTAATTTCTTCTCAAGGTGGAAATTGAACCCTTACCCGTTTCTCTGAATTTTTTAAAACTTTTCTGTTAGGTTTTGAAAATTTTAAGTTTTATTCGGTTTCTTAATTATCCTTAAAATTAGGTGGCGACTCTGTTTTTCTTTCATTTTTCGGGAATTTGGTTCGCGCTTAATTAAATCAATTGAGCATCGAATCTCGATTTTCAGAAAGAGTCGAACATTTTTCGGGATAACATCAGTCATCCAATATCCACATTACATTTCGACTAATTTGAATTTACATTACATAAGATCTCACTTTGAGAAAACATTTTTCACCAAAGATTTTACTATATCCAAAGCATGAAGATAAGACCTCTGATTTTAAAAAAAATATATAAAATATCTGATTAAGGAAGGAGCATGATGGTAAAATAAATAGTATTTGAATTATTTCCCAGAAACAAACTTTCTGCCATAAATCCTTCTTTCTCTTTTGTTTTCTTACTTTCCTTTCAATAATAGTACTTTTGTTGGGTCATTCAAAATAAAATTTCAACAAATATTTTATTGAAACAAGTCTCTTCTTTTATTTCTTTATCTCATTTATTGAAGTGGAGCATAGTGTACTTAAAATGTTGAGCAAAAAAAATCTTTCTTTTTTGAGAACTTATTTAAATTTATTATATTAAAAAAATATTTATTATTAATAGCTATATAATTTTAATATATGTATAATTTATTTTTAATAGAAGTACATAATACAGTTTTTTGTAAAACAAACCTAATATATTTTAAGACAATTATAATACATCTAAATTGCATGCAAAATTATTTTTTCATAGTTTAACATATTATATTACATGCACAATTCATTTTTAATAGATAGTGAATTTTTTTAATCAAAACAAGTATAGTACATATATATAACATATATAATTCACTTTTAATATATAGTATAATTGCTATAGATGGTAAATATTTTTTAAATATGATATATCTAGATGATAAATAAAAAATATATTTAAAAATAATAAATATTTTATAAAATAAACTTAAAAAAGGTAATCATCCCTATTCCGTAGGTAGACTGATTATTATAAAAGCATTTACTCCAAACATTAATATAAACTTAAAAATCTCTTAAAAAAAGATTTATAGGTTGCTATAAAATAAGTCACGTCTTGATTAGGAGCACTATTAGCCGAAAGACTTTTTTCTTGTTCAATTTTTTTTTTTTTAACTCCACAAGGCCATCTCTTCTTTTTTAATTTCTTCTAGGTTAATTAGGACTAATTATTCCTAATCTTTTGCTTCAAACACTTAATCCTTCTTTTTACCACTACTTTTATTCCTTCTTTGAATTTCGGAACGAAACTATGGGCCACAAAGAGTTCAACTGAATCACATTCATCGAAAATTTTTGAATAAAAACCTGATTAAATGAAGCATACAATCAACTAGTGAAAAATGAAAAAGCTTAAGAAATTTTGAAGAATAAAATTGTCAGCAAGATAGCTTAAGAAATTTTCATTTTTTGTGTTCATTGGAACTTGTGAGCAAGATATAGGTTAAGAGCTTTGATCAATTGATTATATCCATCAAAGAATTGATGCATTATTTTGTGCAGATTAGGAGATGAAATAATCAATATCTATAATTAATTCATGCATTACTAATATTTCAATAATTCTAATCAACTATCACACGACTCCTCGGAGCATAAAATGCAATGAATGGCCATAGAGTAATTTGAGCCTAGAAAGATCAATATTAATACATGAATATATAAGGAGTTAGCTCAACCAAGAATGTTTTATGAGCTAATGCTAGCTCAATAGTGCAAGTCTTTTGGAATGAGTAAAGTGGTCAATGAACAACTTAGTGCTATTCTTGGGCTAATTAAAGGAAATTAAAAGTAAAAGAGTTTGTTACTGAGGAGTGAATGTTCGGTATTCTGTTCGAAATTTTAAAAATTTTGAATTCGATAATTGATGGTCTAAGGTAGATATTAAATATCAAAATTTTAAATTTTGGTTCACTAATTCGATAATCAATAATTCAAACTTTGGTTAGGTTTAGTATTTGATAATATCATATTGAAGTTCTAGCCGATTGCATTACAAAGTTAATACTATTGCTCTAATTATTTATATTTTTCTCTGTAAAGGCACAATATACATAGAAGATCAACAAGTAAGAAGACATCAAGAAAAGCAAATGTACAACTAAAAGATATATATATTTGTATTATTTATATTTTTAAACTTGCGCTAACGAATAATGGACATGTCGATATACAACCTTTATTAAGTAGATAATCTAGTATTCAGGAAATACCAATACCAAATGGTACAATGTCTTATATTAATCTCAAACTCAAATACTGCTATTTTAAAATTTTACTCTTGAATGGAGAATTATCGAATACTAAATTACCAAAGACTTTTATTCTGCTCGATAATTTGATTAGCTCAGCCTAGAGTTGATCGACAGATTAACCTCGAAATGAGTTGATCGACCGGTTACCCCCTGTAATTGACCCCTAAGCTCGGGGGAACTCCTAACAAAAGCACCATGAGACGGGGCCTTTATCCCAAACATCTCCTTCGGCACAAGTGGCTATCGCGCCTAACCTTTGAAATTGAGCTGCTACTCTCTATTCCATTTGCCTTCTCCAACATTTCCATAAATGTGGCTAGCTCTTTTGCGAATTAAACCAACAAAGAAAGCAACCCTAATTTTTTACCTACTCCGAGTTTTTTTTTCAGATTTCATCGTATTGCTAGTCATTGTTATTCCCCATTAACGAGTTTATCTGCAAGACACGACTTCAAGCTGTTAGTACGACTACCAGTCTCCTGGTGGCTCGGTCGAGGTCAAAGTTGACATAATAAGGCGGATGGCGCCTCTTGATCCGGAGGGCGATTGGGAGAAGGGCTCTCGCTCAACGGATCAAAGGTACGCCGGGGATAACAGGCTGATGACTCCCAAGAGCTCTTATCGACGGAGTCGTTTGGCACCTCGATGTCGACTCATCACATCCTGGGGTTGAAGAAGGTCCCAAGGGTTCACTTTGGGGGAACGAATCTGCCTCATAGGATGGCACATGTCTTCCAACCCGACCTCAGGCGACTACATCCTCAGATTCCGGAAATAATCAACTAAAAAATACGATTTCTTAGGAACAATCCTGATAGGAACAAGTCCCGAACCCAATGGTATCATATCTACTTTACTAACTTCGCATGTATTTGAGCATGAACTAATCTATCACTTCCCTCCTATCTCTTAAAGCTTTTAAAACAAAGATGGTTTTCCTGAAAAAAGGGGGAGGGGGCTAGGGGATGGACAAAAAATTTCTATCGTTCGTCAAACTGTGGAAACTGACTTACATGTTTCAAACAAAGGCCAGGAGTTTTAATTTATTAAACAGAGGTCTTCGAGCCTTGGCATTTCGAATCCCGTTGAATGGCTATGGTTCCGGGACTCAAGTCTGAAGTCGCCAGGTGAGACATTCGGTTCACGAACCAGAAACCTATCTCCACAGCAAGCTCCTCAATTTGACCCGGTCCGTCACGCAGCGAACACGTGGAGTCGAATGTCTCTCTACAATGTTGCGTAGGTAGACTGATTATTGTAGGTGACTGTCTCTAGTGGTTTAGAAAGAGGTCTGTTGCTACCAACTTCTTTCTTTGTAGTCTAGTAGATCTACATGCTCTAGTGGATCTAAAGTAGGTTTATGTTCAGCAACAGAAAGAGGTATCATTTCCTCATTGGCAATGTACCTCTTTCATATGAAGTTTCACAATCCCACTAAAGGACGGATCCATATCCCCAACACGAATGAAGAGAGGTTTATAAGGCATGGCTACTACGGTGGTCATGTGGATGCCTACATACCAATAGGTAAGGACCTATACTACTACGAGATGAACTCACTCTATCCCTTTGTAATGACGGAACGCCCCATGCCCCCCGGGAAGTGGGCGCTTTGTATCTTCGGGATAGGAGTTGGTGGTCATCTTTAAGAGAACTTAAATCTAATACTCATTATAGATCAACTTATGTTTCCACTCTATTTTCATTACAAGGATGTATCACGTCAGGATCTGTTGCTCAAACCTAATCTTCCTCTGAGTGGATATGTGAAAGTACGCTATGATGATCCAAAAAAACGTGTGATTTCTGAACCCATTAAGATGACCCAAGAATTTCGCAATATTTTATTCCCAACTCCAACTAAAAAATATTCCAACTAGTTGTTTTTTAAGCTTTTTAGCAATTGATAGACACAGATGCAAAGAGCAAACCCATAAATAATAATAACAAGGAGAAAGAGTCAAAAATAACCCTCAACTATTTGAAATAGAGCAGATATACCCCTCTGTTACATTTTGGCTCAAAAATATTCTTTCGTTATATTTTTGGATTAAAAATTACCCTTCGTTATATTTTTGGCTCAAAAATACCCCTTCAATAAATTTCTGGCTCAAAAATGCCCCTCATCCTAATAGAAATAAAAAAAGGGTCAAAAAAATCCTTCGTTAGTTTTTGGCTAATATTCCTCCGTTAAAATTTTAAAGTTATTATTTAAAATATTCCTCTTTCCTTAAAAAATTAATTTCAAACTCATCTTCAAATCAATTTTTATCCAACTTTGAGTAGTCCATATGCTTACTATATATAAAAAAAAAAAAGCTTTTGTATATAATTACAGCTGAATTATCTTTTGAAAATGCTAACTTATATTAATTATGTTACATGCTACCATGAACACAATTATTTCTATACAAGTTTCATGGGCTCGAAAAAGTTGAAGAATTAGATGCTATTAAACTCGAGAAATTGATTAAAGGAGGAGCCAACAACTATAACGGGGATGAATCAATGTTATCATTCAGAGATGGACTTTTTGAGACATTTGCAAGAGTGAAATAACGGTCTCTTTTGACATGAAACGGCTAGTCTCGAACCTAATATTAGAGAAGAAAACCTCGAGTCCCTAAATGGGGTTTCAGGTGGATTGATCATATGTCATTTTTGTCCACATAATATGCATGGTGTTATTTCTACTAGAGAGAGGGGTACCTTTCTTTTTTTGTTAAAATTTTAAGGGAGGGGTATTTTTGCTCAATTTCTGATAATTTAGGGGTATTTTTGACCCTTTTTTTTGTTGTCGTTAGGGTAGGGGGGGGGGGAATTTTTGAGCCAAAAATTTAATTGAGGGGTATTTTTGATCCAAAAATATAACAGAGGGGTATTTTTGAGTCAAAACGTAAAGAAGAGGTATATCTGCTCTATTTTAAATAGTTCAGGGGTATTTTTGACCCTTTTTCGTAATAACAATAATAATTAAAAAAAATTATTAAGACCCAAAAAGAGACGCTGGAAGCCACTCTAACACTACCTTATCAGAGCCAGGTTTCGATCCTGGGACCTGTGGGTTATGGGCCCACCACGCTTCCGCTGCGCCACTCTGATCTGTTGTTCTATATCTTACAATTATTCTAAATAACTGTTTCATGATTCAAATCAAGTTTTAAGCAATATACCTATCATAGTAAAAAAAAAAAAAAACATTAAAGATTAAAAAAAAAACACTTTTTACCTATAATTTTCCTTAAAAATGAAAATTTGTAATGTTCAAAACATAGATCCGTAAGTAAGCCTCGCTGAAACATATACTCAATTACGTAAGATTTTCACGCCTGCTTCAACAGATAGAGATGACTTGATCATGTTAGAAATTTATGCTAAGGGTGCATGTAACCTAAACTCAAATGACTACATTTCAAATATAAGGCACAAAAAGATTGCAAATGCTGGGACTAATACCATAGATGAGACTCCAAGAAATGGCAGTACCATCAAATATTTGCCGCTTTTCATACAATACATATGGCAAAACATCTGCAATACATAAAATACTATCCAAGCTTAACTTACATTTCACATTTACTAGTTACTAGAAAAGATCACAACAACATCAAAAAGGGGCAAAGAGAGGAGAGCTGAAGACTCCTATGAACTCCCGTTTGAGTGCTGCGACTGTATGATCAATCTTAATCGACCATAGGCATCCAGACATGCATAAGAATACTCCGACATGACTCGGAACAGCTCAGGCAACCGGATCTTGAGACTCCCTAATGACTTCTCCCTAACTTGAATACAGTGCTTCTGGTGAGCTTCTGTCTCCTCGTCCAACCTCTTCTTCAATGTATCCACAAGCAACTGCTTTTCCGCAACAGGATTGGACTCTGAAGCTCTATCGGGATCTGTCAAATCGGATGGATTCCTACGTTGCATATACTTTTGGTACCAATCTTCAAATGCTTGCCTTTTGCGCATGTACTCTCTTTTAGTTTCCTCACATTTCTCCTTCAGCTTCATCTCTTCCTCCTGATGAATAATGATGGTCCTTATCACTGCTTCAAAAGAAGCAATGGCACTTTTGGCGAGCTCATCAGGCAGCTTCTCAAGAAGCTCGTGCCAGGAGTGGAGAAGGGCTTGAATTGGAGGACTCTGTGCTCGAGGAGGGGACGAGATCTTTTCTTTTAGGCTGCTTTCAATGGGTATGAGATTTAGCTTCAACCAGCTGTGGAGTGTTTGGATGTACAGTTTTTGATTTTTCACAAGGTTATCAAAATGATCATGCCATTCCTTGACAACATTACCAAGCTGGATTGTACGTTCATGATGGTGTTTGCTTGTTTCTAAGGGGAATCCTGAGATTTCAATGGCTTTGAGATCAGTAGCCAACTGCAGCTGGTTCTTGTGGTGACTAAACATGAATTCCCACATGCTAACCATCCTGCAAAGCAAAAGCAAAAGCTGATATTCACGGAAGGTAGTCGACTATACAGCAATTCCACTATGACACATGGGAAAAAAGAAACAAAAGCAAGCACAAGAAGCTAAAGGGAATATCTGAATAGCACTTGTATGCATAATTAGGACTGAACTTCGTAGGCGACGTAACATTTTAGAACTAATAAATTATATCCTCAGAGTTGAGGCAATATAATAATGCTAGCAAGAACAAAACTCCAGTCCTAGCCCCTTTTTTGTTTTTGGGAAACTGGTAACATTCATTCCCAGCCAAATTTGAACTAAAAATTTTGGAACATACAGATGCACTAAAAGGATATGTATGCTAATGCAGATTACTCATCATTGACGATGAAAGGAGAAACCTGCCGGCTAATATATCAAAAAGTAAATAACAATGCTGCTTGTTTGCCAAACTTCCAAAAATATGCATAACAAATGCATTTACACAGGTTTTATGCTAAAAGAGAAAAAAAGAAAGGATCAAAGCTTTAAATAGAATCTTATTTACGAGGCTGAAAGCTACGGAAGATTATGCACAAAACAAAACCAATTGAATCAATGCTATTAATATGAGGTAGGTCAAGGACTCTCAAATGCTAACACTGGTTCTACAGTAACGCACAACTTGAACAGTTATTCCTCAATAAGGAACTTTTTGAGATTCATAAATGGATGTGGACCAATCACAACAGCAGAAAAGAAGAAATTTCCAAATGTTTCGTGTCCAAAACAGGTGCAGATAGATATCTATTCAACTTATTTTCTAATCAATTAGAAAATCACCTATCATTAGATTATTAGCTTATTGAACAATGCTTGTTCTAACACTAAGCAGAATCAAGGCATCATCCATGATTTTGCCAGGAAAACGACATTGCTAGCACACCTAGTTCGTCCGATGAATCGTCTTAGCCACCTTCTCTTAATATCTTTGAACTCTGCTAATCTTGAATTTTGCATGAAATTTTCAATTCTTCATCTTGCTACAATTTTTCCAGTTTCCCACGTGATTGTACAATCAAATTTTTTTCCCAGTTTCCCACGTGATTGCACAATTATTTTCTTAATTTATTGCTCAACGACGCGACGGGTACCATTTACTTGACTCTTTAAGAGTTAGAGGAAGTGTTTCATAATATAAGGATAACACTTTTCCTCTATTGTACCGATGAGGGAGAAATGACTCTTCATTTCCCTTTACCTAGTTCCCCACATTTTCCTTTTGTCTTTCCATCTTCATTTCCTTTCAATCTTCATTTTCCCAATTCACACTTATTAATTAAACCCAATAAAGGCAATTGTAACCTGGATCCTGGATAGAATGTAAGGACACCAAAAGGAAAGTTGAAGTTTTTGAATCTCCGATATGAGACAACAAGAATCTACAGAATCTTTATTGTAATCAAAAGTAATTTCAAGTTGTTGAAGATTAAGACACTTCCTTAATAACAAATCCACCCTTCCAACATTGCACATTTGAAATATAACATTCCTTGATATCCTGAAGTTTTCCAATTGATTCTTCAAACATTCCCAGCTTATCCTCTTCCGAATCAAAAACAGCCCTACCAAAATGAACATGCCTCAATTTTTCCATTTCCCAAAATGATGCTGGTACCACTACTATATAAGGAAAATTCTTCATAGTTAAGGTTTCTAGATGGGACAGATGTAATTCTGGATGAAAATAGAATTTATCTGGCCAAACTGCGAAGTACTTCAGGTGGACAATTATTTATATAGATTAATTCTAAGTCAAGAGTGAATTCTAAATATAAAGAAACTCTAATCCAAAAGTTGAATCTTAAAACTAAATAAATAAAAGATAAAATAACAAATTAAGAAAAATAGTGAAAAGATGATTTTGTTAAAGCGAAGTCTTTTGATGAAGAACAAAAAGTTCAAACAACATTTCTATGGGTTTTCGCACTTTTAATATAGTATAGATAGATAGATATAGATAATATTGACCTGAGATGAGTTTGTTTACGTGGAGTAACAAGGTCACTGAGAGAATTCATACAGCGGAACGTCAACTCATTTGGTACTGCAGTATAGTTGTTATTGCTGTAGTAATGGACCCGCCTCGTATCCTTCTCTACTTAAATTACATGCCTTTATCTGCAGAAGGCCTCAGATCCATGGCAAGCACCTAATCCATTACATTACGCGCTAAGCTCTAACACTAGACCAAAGCCATATGAGCACTCCCCCACCCACCCACCTCTCATTTTAATGTTACTATCAGGTCAAACAAGCAGGAGAGGAGAAGCATCAAAGTTCGAGACCATTGGTGTGGACCCAGAAAAAAAAAAGAGGAGTAAGGTTCAATGACATGGCATCTTTTTATGGGTGTAGAGTCATCGGAGGCTGAAATACCCAAGTAACTAAATAGATGTGGCTTAACAGCAAAAGTGGAACTAGTTTATGACTTTATTCCCACTAAGTCGTTTAGTATGTTGGATCAGCTCAAGCATTACTACAGTTGATAATTAGTCTAATCTTAGAAACTGGAAATAAAAATTTTACAATAAGGCCAATTGTAATTTAAGAAAAAGACAGGTACCCAAATCTCAATCGCACACTGGACAATCAGAACCAAACAGATGTCACGCTTAATGAGCAACAAAACTAGGAATCAATCGGTCTGCATTGCTTCTAACAAAAAATAAATTATGTTCGTCACTACTGAATATTTTCTATCTACATTACCTTTGTCAAAAAAAGAAAATCTATAACAGAGAAAAATTCAAGGATCTTAAAATCACATCAAAAAGCATCATTTTTTAATGTAGGAAAGTCTACTTCTTTTTCTTTCTTATATGTGTTGAAGTCCAACTGTCTTTCACTCCTTAATAAAATTGCATGCTTGCTTATTTTCAGCACCAAAAGGGAAGGGACAAACTAGTGTCAGGTTTCTGGCAACACAGATGCCATTTTTAAAGCCAGAAATTCTTTAAGAGTGACTGACAAATGTTAAGTTAAATTTAGATGGGTAGAGTTTATCATAATACAACTTGGACAGTGACGATTCAAACAACCTGAAATTTGTTCGATCTTCAAAAAGATTATTTTGCAAGTGTGCCTAACTAGTAATGGACAGGAGTTTAGGTAGTAAGACCATTGTTCCTCTGAGGAAGACTTTCAGAGCTAACTGCTGCTTAATAATAACAGAACCATTAACCAATGGCAAGAGGCACAGCGAGGCGACCCTTCATCACCTATTAGCTCTGTAGCGAGGTGGTCTTCAAAAGGTGACGCCATGGCGACAATGGAGACAAAGGCAAGAGGCGACAAAAGCGTCACCTTTTGTATTATTTTTTTTAAAGGCGACTAATTTAGGACTTCAAACATTACAAGGTAATTATTAGGGTTTTCTTTCCAAATTTGTTCGGTTGCACTCTTAGATTGCGACGGCAACTCCAACCAGTTGACTAGACTATACTTCCCCATCGACCAGCCAGACTTTTTCGGCGACTCCAAAGTCCAACCAATACGTATTTCTACTTTTCTTCTTCTAATTTCTTTTTCTTTTGTGTTTCTTTTTCCTTCTTCTTCAGCAGACTTCAAATTACTCCTGCATCTGTTTTATTTCTCACTGTTTTGACTTTTTTCTGTTTTTTCTTATCAAGTTCTAGACTTTTAGAATCTGCTATCTATTTTTAGTTTTTGAATTAAATATTTGATAGTATATTATTGTTATTGAGATGTTGATTATTCATATATGCACTTAAATATTTTAACTTATAAGTATTAATTGGCGCCACACTTCAAAAAGGCGAGCGCCTCGCCTTGTGGCAAGGCAGGCCTTTGTTGCCTTTTGCTACCTTTCGTGTCCAAAACACTATCTAAATGTAGGAAAAGCTAGCACTTTTAAGGGTGCATTAAGTACGGAGGAAATATTTTTCGATTTGCCATATTCGGTAGGTCAAAATTTTTGAAAAACATTTTCTCTAGGAAAACAAGTTCCTTAAAAATGAGAAATTGATTTCCTTAATGGAAGTAGGGAAAAAAAGTTCCACAAGTGGCATTACACATTGATTGTGTCCTACCCACTCCCATAGCCCCCATCCCCATCATCCCACACCCTCACTACTAGTCCCCACAGATTATATACAATATGCTTTTAGGATAATATTTTTTGCTTACGTACTGAACAGTAGAAAATAAGTAAAAATCTACTTATTTTCCATGAAAAATATTCTCCTTCATATCGTACACACCCTAAATTATCACTCAAGTGTAAGGTTTTTCACCTAAAAGAAATCTTTTCAAACGATTGGTGACCATCCAGGAGTTTCACTTAAGAGACAATTCCAAATTAGATGTTTTACACCTCTAAGAAGCTCCCAAAAAGAGATGAAAAAGCACACAGGAGGTATAATTAAACCCAGTAACCCACACCTCCCTCCATGCCTTCATTCATTTTAACATACGAATACTTGCTTCCTATCATAAATAGGGAAAATACTGGCATGCTGAAATAGATCAACCCCAATATTACACGACTTATCTTAAGATACTGCCGTTTCCAAAGACTTAAAACTTAGAACATTGGCCTTTAAATTAGGTAAGTAGCAACAGCTTCTAGATGTAAAAATCTATGGTAAAGAGAATCTAGATGTGATAGTAGTTGGAAGAATGAACATAAGGACGTCCCTAATCGACCGGAAAAAGTGGCCACTATGAACATATGCATAACAAATGTAGTCTTCATCATGAGAACTCACCCTTGAACAAGAGCAGTCAGCTTAGGGTACAGCTGTTTGTCACGAATGTCATTTACTTCACTAACAGTAGAATCCAGTGATTGCATGTCAACTATATATCGCGTGTGCAAATGGCTAACAGCAGCCTTGGTCTTCTCCAGTGATTCCAAAGTAGCATTCCGTTTCTTCAGCTTGTTTAGCAAGGCAACTTTCCTCTGATATTCATGTTTTATAAGCTCACCAGCCTATGAAATCAACAAAATAACATTTTCATAAGCCATCTGCTTATCGGACAATAGGAACAATATGCCAAATTATGAAGGTCAATGACAAGGCAGACAGCAACCAGAAAGCCGACTAGAAACTTCAACACAAAAGGAAAGGATAAGCCACAAAGAGAAACATAATGGATCAGAGGTGGAGAATGCAACTAGCCATGCCTAGAGTAGCTTTCATACCATATCGGTATCATATAGGATTGAACTTAATCCTCCGTGATACCCTGTCGGCATATTGATACCCTATTGTATATCATACCAGGTGGGCACTAACGTCAGCATGGCGTTATAGCGCGAATTTTAATAGTAGGGGGCATATATGTATAGGGGCATATGGATGTAAATAGTTTGTTTCAAAGGGGTATAAGCTTAATTTTCCCTTACGAGAAAGGGATCATGGAAAATAATGGGCTTTTGTTTCTTTGATTTTAGAAAAATTACCTAATTGCACAGATATTTCTATTATAAATACTAATTGACTCTATAGTTTGAAATCATTACATATTGCCTCACTAATTAATGATTTCGTGCCAGAATTTAAGACAAATACACCACACATTCAGACATGTGTCAAAATACTAGATACATGTATTTTTTATACCAGATACATTTTGAAATAGAGATATATAAGGAGAGAGATGAGTGAGAGAATCAGTGCATCTTTAGATACCTGCGAACACACTATAGATACAATCTGAAAAAGATACATAGGGAGAGAAGCGAGAGAGAGTTGAAATAAATGTGGTACAAAAAGTAATTTTTGAAAATTATAATAAAGTCACGTAATTAGTCCCTAAACTAGTGAAATTCGTGTTATTTGCCCTGAATTTTAGAGTGCTCGATTAGAATTGTCAAATGGGTTGGTCTAACCCATCCCAAGTAAAAGATACATAAGTTTTCCTAAATCCATCTAATTTTTACGATTAAGAAATTACTAGATATCTTTATTAATAAAAGAAAATAAATATTTGATGAATTATGAAGTGCATTTAAAATAAGACCTTAAGTATGATTAATATTACCAGCACATTATCTAAACCTATGGTACACTAGGTTTGCATCTATATATGCATTATTTCTTCTTGGTTATGTCCCTATCCACCACATTAATATGATTATAAAAAAAAATCTTCCTAGTTAATAATATTTTTAATCTCTTCTAGCCAGAGAAATTTGTAAATAAAAATTCACATTTTTTCAAAAAAAAAAATTCATCTGTTATGCGATATTTGTTTTGGAGTTTGAGTAATCTACATACGCGTTGCGTAGGGCTCATTTGGAGAAAACAGATATTTAGATAAACTAGGATTTGGAAAATTAGGGGGCAGAGTACAAATGATTAATGTATAATACTGCATGGAGGATATCAAGCTTTCTGAAATTGCTGCAACTTAAAGAGACTAGGTGACAAGTCGAAGCTAGGATTTGAGGTTTATGGGTTCATATAGGGGTGGTAATAAACAAGCGGGTTGAGTCGAATATGGGTAAATTGAAAATGAACAAAATATCCGACCAACCAATATTTGATATAGATAAAAAAATGGATAAACCAACAAATAAATGCATATGCATATTATCCACTACTTAATATGTGAAAGAAATAAGTACTTCTAAGTTACAAATATTTTTTCTTCTTTTTCTCCCTTTTTGGTGTAGTTGATATGAAGGAAAATATTTCATATTCTTTTATCATATATAATAACCTCAATTTAAGAAACGAATATCAATATTCAATATATTTTTTAAAAGGCAACAAATCCTAGCTAACTTTTCTTTGAAATTTAATTTTAGAATTGGAGAAGAATTGCTTTTTGCAACAAAGGGAAAATGATACAGATTTTTTGTTTTTGTTTTGTATAATTTTGTTTTCTTGAAAAGGAGAAAAAAGAGATTAGCTAAAAAGGACAGAACTTTGGGAGCAAAAGGGTTTTGAACCTAGATCTCTGCTGTGTGAAGCTTTAGAAGCCTGATCATTGCCACTGAACTACTCAATGGTTTTTTCAAGTGGATTCGCAAGTTAAATTTTAACTATATATACTAGCTTTTCTAATACAAATATAGGGTCTATGCAAAAGCTATTGGGTTCGTCCGAACCCCCATAATGCACTGTAGTTCCACCCCTGTTGGTTGATTGCCCCAGCCACCTCCTCTTCCAGCATCTTTAACCCGATGCAGATAGCAGGGTTGAATTTTCTACCAGATAAACACCGAGCAGGATCTTATTGACACGTTACATTCGCTACATACTCCCTATTAATTCTCTTTCAATTCATATTAAGAAGTTCCCTTAACGGAAATGCATGTCAAAGTAGAGGCACATTAATGTCTGAAATTACCCAAAGTTTAGCACGTGTATATGCAACAGAAGATCTGGTAGCCATGCTTCCTATAGACCATATCTCAAACATGAATCATAAATCAAAACATTAAATCCAAGATTCTAGCCAATAGAAAGTACAGAAACAAGAAGAAGCAGTAAACACCTTCATTTCATCATAAAGTTTCTTCTCCCACGCCAGCAATTTGTCCAAAACAGTGGCATGTGTCTCATATTCGTCAATGTCATAATCATCCTTACTACCATCGCCATTTGGTACACCCTTAAATGATTTGTTCCACGTAATGACTCGCATCACCCTAGCTGCGTGGTCAATATGTCCTGCGGAAAAAGGACTATTCACTATTAATATCCAAGACAAGTAGATCATTGTAAACAAAGAAATTAGTCAACAAAAGATTGGATAAGCCTAATTCCCTGCACCCAACAGTCACAGAAGCAGCACTGTTCAAACTGTCACTGATATGAGTGAATTTACCTTATCCCATTTTCTCTTTGAGTAGGAAAAAAAGGGACTTTGCAGTGCTAACAACTGAAAGATAAAACAGTAAGGAAATTGAGCCATTCAATATCATCTTAAAGCATGACTAAACATCAAATTACCTCGATTATCAGCGAAGTTTGAGTGGTAATGCAGTCGAGTAGCCTCGAGCATCTTTGAAACCTCTTGTGCATTCTCCGAAGCTTTAAGGAAGTGATCATCAATTTCACCTAAAACTTTAAAGAAATCAGCATTGTTACCGTACCCGACATTCCCACCTCCCACTGCTCCTCCACTTCTCATCTCAGGAGGCGCAGTGTTTGAATGCTTAAAAACTCTCGCTGCTTCATCGGCAGCCATCGGGTTCTCTTCAACATCACTCTCCACTTTCCCCTTCTTCTCTGGCGTCTTGAATTGATCATCTCCATATTCATTTCTACCCACATTATCAAATCTCTTGTCTTGAATTTCGATATTCTCTTCGTTCAAATCCTCCTCCTCTTCCTCTTCGTCTTCCTCCACTTCTTCTAATAAATGTCCCGGAGGATCTACATTACTATAGAAATAATCCCACGCCTCCTCTGGAGCCGGCGGAGTTGGCACCTTCATAGGTGTCTCATACCCCAGCCCGCTTGGCTTTTCTCTCCGTTTCAAACCACCAACTTCACCTTCCTCTTCCTCCTCAATTTCCTCGTCGTGCTCATCAATACCAATGCCTTTCATTTTCCTACCTCTGGGTTTCGACAGTTCAGGCATAGTAAATGAACGTTGAAGCGGGGTCAAAGGCGAGAAAGTTGGTGGGGGAGGAGGGGGTGGTGGTAGAGGGCTAGCTTCCATAGTCGGCAGCGGTGGCGGCGGCGGCGGCGGGGGCTCACTAACAGCCGTCGCCGCCGGCAACTCAGGTGGGGTTTCCCCTTGAGCATAATCACTCAAAGCAGCACCAGTGTTTTTCAAAGCGATGGAATAAGCTGAATGTGCAGCAGCAAAGAAGTTACGATAGTTAACAGCTTCTTTCATGAAGTTTCTCCGTTCTTTGCATCTTGAAACTGATTCTTCGTTATCTATTCTTGATTGAGCACACCCCATTTTAGGGCTTGAAAAATTGCAGAGATGAAATGTAAGAATTGAGGAAAATGGGGTTCAGATTTAGAAAGCGA
>DF363275.1:9844-36997 GCA_000787875.1 Solanum virginianum
CCCCCCCCAACATGGTGAAGAATGAAGTATATATAGGTCCCAAAATTAGGGAAAATGGGAGGAGGAAACACAGGGTCAGATTGGGAAATTGCAGTTTAGAGTTGGGGCTCTCTCAATTCAAATTTTGAATTCCCAATCTTGGAAATCATTATGCTCAACCCTTTATCCGTTAATTGAGGATTAAAGCTGATTTTAGGGGACCATGAGCGCTGGAGAAGGAGATGAAGAGGGGTCGGGTTTGTTGGGTGAGGGAGTGTCCTCGTTGATGATGAAGAAGGAGAAATGGAGGAGTGGGTGAGGTGAGGTATTTGATCAAAAGAGAAAAAAAAGAAAGAATTTGGGGATAATATAATATAAAATGAAAGTGATGGTGATATATCTTTCCTTTTAAAAAAAATAATTATCATACTCTTAATGAGACATGAAAACTTGTCACAAGTAAATTGATCTAAAAATGCACTTCATAGGGTACAATAATATATTTATTATATAGAAAAAGATAATCAAATTTAAATAAAATCTTAAGACATAATGATGAAAAAAATATTCCTTTCGCATTATAAAAATGAAAGTTATTTTAATTATTTTTTTTACCACGAAACTTTTTGGGACCCAAATTATTAATTATTTTATCTTGTGAAAAAAATTCTCCATATTTACATAAAGATATCGAATACAAAGAAGATTTGGCCACGAGACGAATTAATAAAAATTAATCAAAGAGATTCTTAAAATTAACAAAGTGAAATAACTAGCTAAATTATCAACTAAAGGAAATCTATAAATTAGACAAAATAATTAACAAAAAGAAAAATAAAAATAATAATAATAACAATAATAATCTTTTGAAGTAATTTGAATTTTTTTCTTTTGAAAAGAAAATAAAAATAGAGTGAGAACTAAATATGTAATTAGATATACATACACATAAACATAAATGCAAAATGAAATATATAATTTATATTTATATGTATACATAAATGTATACATAAATATATACACACACGCACAGATATATACTTTTAGAAAGTTAAAATATTATATATATATATATATATATATATATATATATATATATATCATACATATTGATTTGAAAACGAAATGACTGTTGCTAAAATGACCTAAAGAATATTTTTTCCGAAATTGAATTATTTCAAATTGTTGAAACATTGAAAAAGCTCGATAATTAATTTATATTGTGGAGGGTAAAAATTGGGTGTCAACAACTATCCCTTTCTTTGTATATGATTGATGAAAGAAATCGTGGACAAAGAAACTTGACAAATTCAATTTTTAGCCGACCACATCTTCATCTTCTGAAAGGCTTTTGGGCACGGACTTTGGAAAATTGTGGCCAGACCCTGGTTTTGGGTCTCCTACATATTTTAGGTATATGAAAATTCAGACCACTTGTAGTTCAAAAACACTTGATTTTATGCACGATTTTGAAAGAATTCAAAAGCTATTCCAACATCGAATTATGGAAAAATTGGGATGCTTGGGAATAAGATTAAGAGCATTTGTGGTATACAACCGAGTTTTCAAAATTGAGCCCACCTACATATCCTTGGACTTAGGAATCAGGCTGCCGTGAGAAAATAAACCATTTAAAAATGTCACGACAGTCTGAACCAGAAACAAAGGAAAAGACATAACTGACTTAGTGGATTTGAGATCATTTCATCAAATTTTAAGCTAGTATTGAGAAGGAGATCCCGTATTCTGAGATAACCTTTGGTTTGAGAGGAGTGAAAAACAAATTAAATCATGAAAAAAAGGCTTGCAACCTCTTAACCATAAATGTGGAGCTCTTCATATTCATAATTGAGAACTTACACGGACATAGTTTTCAAAATTCTTGGTACATTGTCACTCGAGCCAGAAGTATTACCTCTGGTGAGAGTTGAGATCACCTGGATTCGAAACTGAAAACTAATGGACCCAAAGAAATACCCACATGCCTTCTGAAAGAAGTGTGGTTGGATTGTGGTGGGAGTCACTTCTCAGCTAGTGTCCGAAGAGTTTGATGCCCCTTTTCAGACTATGTCCCAGTTCGCTGCTAAGAAAAAGTTCCACGTTGTGCTGCCTCCCATTTAATGACGTCCATGCCTATGGTTTGTTTTGAGAATTCATCCTTTCGGATGCTCTCGATATAACCTAAGACAAAACGTTAGTAAACTAATAACTTAAATTACGGATGATATCTTTTACCATGTTTGACATATATTCTTCTTTTCGATGTGATAGATGATGAGTCAATATGATGTAATTATACCGATGGCCCTCTAGGCAACTTGAAAATAAAATGACCCTCTCGGCGATGAATATGCAATGGCCTTTTTGACAACTTGAAAAATAAAATGGCACTCTTGATGATGAATATGCAATGGCTCTCTCGGCAACTTGAAAATAAAATGGCCCTCTCGGCGATAAATATACAATGGCCCTCTCGGCAACTTAAAGATAAGGTGGCCCTCTCGGTAACTTGAAGAATAAAATAGCCCTCTTGGCAAACTTGAAAAATAAAATGGCCCTCTTGGCAATGAATATGTAATGGCCCTCATGGCAATGAATATGCAATAGCCCTCTTGACAACTTGAAAATAAAATGATCCTCTCGGCGATGAATATGCAGTGGCCCTGTCGGCAACTTAAAAATAAGATGACCCTCTTGGCAACTTGAAGAATAAATTGACCCTCTTGGCAAACTTGAAAAATAAAATGGTCCTCTTGGCGATGAATATGTAATGACCCTCTTGGCAATGAATATGTAATGGCCCTCTCGGCAACTTGAAAATAAAATGGCCCTCTCGACAACTTGAAAAATCAAATGGCCCTATTGGCAACTTGAAAAATAAAATGACCTTCTTGGCAACTCGAAGAATAAAATGGCCTTCTTGACAACTTGAAAATAAAATGGCCCTCTTGGTAACTTGAAAAATAAAATGGCCCTCTTGGCGATGAATATGCAATGGCCTTCTTGGCAACTTGAAAAATAAAATGGCCCTCTCGGCGATGAATATGCAATGACCCTCTTGGCAACTTGAAAAATAAAATGGCACTCTTGGTGATGAATATGCAATGGTCGGCAACTTGAAAATATAATGGCCCTTTCGGCGATGAATATACAGTGGCCCTCTCGGCAACTTGAAGAATAAAATGGCCCTCTTGACAAATTGAAAAATAAAATAGCCCTCTTGGCGATGAATATGCAATGGTCGGCAACTTGAAAATATAATGGCCCTTTCGGCGATGAATATACAGTGGCCCTCTCGGCAACTTAAAAATAAGATGGTCCTCTCGGCAACTTGAAGAATAAAATGGCCCTCTTGACAACTTGAAAAATAAAATAGCCCTCTTGGCGATGAATATGCAATGGCCCTCTTGGCGATGAATATGCAATGGCCCTCTTGTCAATGAATATGCAATGACCCTCTAGGAAACTTGAAAATAAAATGGCTTTCTTGGCAACTTGAAGAATAAAATGGCCCTCTCGGCAACTTGAAAATAAAATGTGATAAATTATTAGTATTTGAGAGAGACGGAACTATTTATGTCTCAGTTGTCCTCTTGTTGATAAGACCTGCAAAGATTTCTCTGCATCCACAGAGAATTTCTTAGTTTCAAGGTAAATTGATCTGTGTTAATTCTTTGGTTGTCTACTCCTCGTCTTGTCCTCCGATGGACCGCTTTGATCTCCCACCTCTTGGTAGACAGAAAGTAGAAAAATATATGTTTTGAAAAGATACTTGACATGTAAAAGATCTTTAGAAACAACAAATTTGGAAAAGAATTTTTGAGAAAAGGTCACTACCAACTGTCATGTCACGTAAAGCTTAGATAAACACATTTGGCTTTTGACATAGACTTCTTAATGCATCACAATTGTCTTTGAATTTATGATCAGGCTGAGAGTCTTCAAAGTTGCTATCAGACTTCTAATGACACCCAATGAAATTTTTGAGGATGACTCAAAAATTTCTGTCCTAGTTAAATGTCGTAATGAATCGGTAGCTTGTTAGAAGAACCCTAAGAATTTTTGAGGTCTCTTCAAAAATTCTGTCCCAATTGAAATTTCTGACATGCTTTAAATTCTGATTTGTCGAAGATGAACCTTGTTGTTAAGAATTTTAGAGTTCCTCTAAAAAATTCTATTCCAGTTTCCTTTATGGGAGTATGACCCAACCATTGTGGTGCCTACGTATCCCGTTATGGCAGGAATCAGGTCAAATGTAGTTTCCCTCTCGAGAGGTAGCAAAATATAAGTTTAAATAAGCAAATGATCGAGGCTGACATAGGCTGCCTACGTATCTCATTCTTGAGAATTCAGGTCAAATGTAGTTCAAATTAAAAGGGTTAATAAAAGGGTAATGGGATGACCGAGGCTGACATAGGCCGCCTACGTATCTTATTCTTGAGAATTCAGGTCAAGCACAATTCATTACATGGGGAAATAATTTTAAAATGCTAAAAGTCTTTACAAGCAAAATAATTCAACATAAGGAAAAGAGTAACAAAACAAAAAAAAATCTCTTGACGACGTCTGAATTGATTGGTTTTGGTCACTCTTGACCATCCATCTCTGACAAAATTAATGCTCCTCTTGACAACACTTTGCGATCCATGTACGGCCCTTGCCAATTTGGTGTAAATTTTCCTTTATATTCATCTTGATCGGGAAAGATGCGTTTGAGAACCAATTGCCCAACTTTGAACCTTCAAGGTCTCACTCTCTTATTGAAAGCACGAATCATTCTCTATTGATACAACTGACCATAGCAAACAACTGTCATCCTTTTTTTAATCTATCAAGGCCAAATGTTCAATTTGGTTACAGATCCAATCTGCAACACTTAACTCAGCTTCTTGAATAACTCTCAATGATGGTATTTCAACTTCAGCCGTATCACTGCTTCTATTCCACACACCAACAAGTATGGAGTTGCTCCAATTGATGTTCTGACAATTGTACAATAACCCAATAGAGCATAGGGTAGCATTTCATGCCATCCTCAATGCTTGTCAATCATTTTCCTTAGGATCTTCTTTATATTCTTGTTGGCAGCTTCTACGGCTCCATTTATTTGTGGATGATATGTTGTTGATTTTCGGTGTGTAATCTTGAATGGCTCATATATTTCTTTCATCAAATTACTGTTGAGATTCGCCCCATTATAGGTGATGATGAAATCTGGTATCCCAAATTGGCATATCAAGTTGTTGTGCACAAAATTAGCCACCACTTTCTTTGTCATGAACTTGTAGGAGACTACTTCCACCCACTTGGTAAAGTAATCAATGGCAACAAACACAAATCTATGACCATTGGAGGCATCTAACTTTATTGGACCAATAACATCCATGCCCCAAGCTATAAACGGCCATGGAGAACTCATAACTTTGCGTTTCTAAGGGGGTACATGAATCAAATCACCATGTACCTGGGATTGATGACATTTTTGCACAAACTTACAACAATCATGTTCCATAGTCATCCAAAATCAACCTACTCAAAGGATCTTCTTCGCCAAAGTAAGTCTACTCATATGAACGCTGCAGATCCCTGCATGTACTTATTCAAGAGGTTTCGTAGCTTCTGTGGCATCCACACATCTTAGGAGGCCCAGATCTGAAGTCCTTCTATAAAGAATTTCTCCACTTGGAAAAAAATTGTTAGCTAGTCGGCGTATGGCCTTTTTCTGATTGGAAGTAGCACTTTTGGGATAGGTTTCGATCTCCAAATACCTTTTTATGTTAAAATATCAAGGTTTTCCGTTTGGTTCTCTTCAACATATGAACAATGGGTTGGTTACTCTTTTAAATTTATCTCCACGGGATCGATATATGTCATTGATCAAGTGAAAGATCTTCAAGGTCACTTTCAGACTTCTAACGACACCTAATGAAATTTTAAGGATGACCTCAAAAATTTTTATCCCAATTAAATATCCATCTGGTTCCGCTTCAATATGTGAACAATAGGCTGGTTGCTCTTTCAAATTTATCTTCACAAGATCGATATATGTCATATTTGGATGTTGGATCATTGAAGAAATGGTGGCAAGGGCATTGGCAAACTCATTCTGCATCCTTGGAGTATGCTTAAACTCGATCTTCCGAAACCTCTTGGATAACCTCTGTACTAGTGTACATATGGTACGATCTTTAGATTCTTTACAACCCATTCTCCTTGAACCTGATGAATTAGCAAATCTAAATCCCCAATAACTAACAACTCTTGGACATTCATGTCAATAGCCATCTCCATGCTAAGAATGCAAGCTTCGTATTCAGCCATGTTATTAGTACAGTGAAATCAAAGTTTGCAGCTATAAGATAATGTTGGCCAGATTCTGATACCAAGACTGCTCCAACTCCACTACCTCGACAATTTATCACTCTATCAAAGAACATTCGCCATCTGGGACATACTCACACATGTCTTCACCTACAAATGATACTTCTTCATCTGGAAAGTAAGTTCTGAGTGGTTCATATTCATCATCCACCGAATTTTTTGCAAGGTGGTCAACTAAGGCCTGTGCCTTAATCGCTTTCTGAGTTACATACACAATATCAAATTCACTCAAAATCATTTGCCATTTAGCTAATCTTTCGGTTGGCATCGCCTTCTAAAAGATGTACCTCAATGGGTGCATCCTCGAAATGAGGTAAGTAGTGTACGAAGATAGGTAATGCCTTAATTTTTGAGCAACCCAAGTCAAAGCATAGCAAGTTTTCTCCAAATAAGTATATCGGGCCTTGTATGGAGTAAACTTCTTGCTTAGATAGTAGATTGCTCACTCCTTCTTCCCTGTTTCATCATGCTGACCTAGAACACATTCGAATGCATTATGTTAAATGGACCCTACATTATTATATCCTCCAGTACACTTCAATAGACCCTTAGATTGAAGCCATGTGTTCATGGTCCATTTAAAGGCTTAGATTCTGAGACAGATAGGTACAATAATAATGGGCTTCCTTCTCGTGGAGGGACTAGCACTGGTGGGTTAGACAAACACCCTTTGATGGTATCTAAAGTAGTTTAACATTCTTTGGTCCATTCTGTAAATGCGTCTTTTCTCAATAACTTAAAAATAGGCTCGCAAATTATTGTGGATTGAGTTATGAATCGACTGATATAGTTCAATCTTCCCAAAAAACTCATAACTTCTTTCTTTATTCTTGGAGGAGGAAATTCCTTGGTTGCTATTATTTTTGAGGGGTCGAGCTCAATACCTCTTCTGCTGACGATGAATCCCAGCAATTTGCCAGCACACACTCCAAAAGCACATTTGGTAGGATTCAATTTCAGGCTATATCGGCGCAGACGGTGAAAGAATTTCTTCAAGTGAGTTAGATCATCTTAACTTTTGCGGAACTTGATGATAATATCATCCACATACACCTCAATTTCCTTGTGAATCATATCATGAAAAAGAGTTGTCATTACTCTCATGTAAGTAGCTTCAGCGTTTTTTAGACCAAATGGCATTATTCGATAATGATACACACCCCAAGGCGTGATAAAAACTATTTTTTCTGCATCTTCTTCATCCATTAGAATTTGGTGATAACCCACAAAATAATCCAAAAATGACTGCATCTTATGCTTAGCACAATTGTCAATGAGAATGTGGATATTTGGTAATAGAAAATCATCCTTGGGACTGGTTTATTGAAATCTCTATAGTCAACACAAATCCTAATCTTTCCATCTTTCTTGGGCACTGAACAATATTGGCTAACCAAGTGGGATATTGCTGGGATTGATGACATTTTTGCACAAACTTACAACAATCATGTTCCATAGTCATCCAAAATCAACCTACTCAAAGGATCTTCTTCGCCAAAGTAAGTTGTCACCTCTACCATCTTGGATTGTATTTGCTTAGTAACCTCTTCCTTGATCTCTAGACTCAGATCTGGTTTGAATTTTTGAGTCTTTTGCTTCACTGGAATGAATCTTAAATTGATAGGCAATTTGTGAGAAACAATATCTGTGCTTAAACCTAGCATGTCATCATAGGACCAAGCGAATACATCCATGTATTCTTTGAGCAGGCTAACAAGCTCTCCTCTCTAGGCATCTTTTAGATGAACACTGATTCTAGTCTCTTTAATATCTTCTTTACTTCCTAAGTTCACAATTTTAGTTTCCTCCTGATTAGGCTTATCTTGATTTTCAAATTGTCTCAGTTCTTCAGCGAGGTGTTCGGGCATCATGGTTCTCTCATCATAGTCTTCAAGCTCATTGTTATCCACTTTATTTTGTTCATTTATCTTGTGACATGACATGACATTGGCAGGTTTAATGTTGTTTTACTGAAATCATAAATAACACAGTTAGACAAAGAATTAAAATGATAAGCTGGATAATAAGTAAACTTTTAAATAAATGGAGGTTTTCATTCAATGAAAATTGCAAATTTTGGCTATGACCATGGGTCAGTCTGCCTTCTTGAAACATCATGAGGAAATTTAAAGCATAACAAACAAAAGTAGAGGTGGGTTTCAGGCCTCCTCCGAACCACCACCATTTTGTAAATAAGCAGTTAAGTGAGCCTCCATCTACCAAAATGAGCGGGAGATCAAAAGCGGGGTAGATATCCAATTCGTCACTTGCTCATCTGACCGTATTTCCCCAGCCTAAAAACTGGTTCAACTCCGCTTCTGAGCATAATTGTGGCTATCATCTTATAGACAGTTGGCCTAAAAGGTCCGGGTGCCAAATTATTACCGGTGGCATTCACTACCTCTACAGTGTAAAAATCAGACCCTCTAACAATATTATCGACGATAGGCGAATGCAAACTTGAGTGATTTCCCTCACCACAAATGACTACTTCATTATCATTCCATATAAACTTTATCATCTGATGAAGGGTAGAGGGCACAGCTCCAGCCATATGAATCCAAGGCCTTCCCAACAACATGTTGTAGCTAGTGGTAATTTCCATTACTTAGAATTCAGCTACGAACATAGCAAGTCCCACATGGATGACTAAATTCACGGCTCCCAACGTGTCCCTTTGACCTCCATCGAAAGCCCTCACATTAACTTGGTTCTGATGAATCTTTCCAGGGTCAAAATTCAGTTGTTTAAGGGTAGATAAAGGACATATGTTCAACCCAGATCCATCATCGATCAAAACATGATTTAGAACCATATCTCAACATTTAATTGTGATGTGTAGTGCTCTATTATGTATCGATCCTTCAAATGATAATTCTTCATCATTAAAACTAATGCGATGTCCTCGGGTGACTTGGCTTATTGTAGCTGCAAGATTATCACTATTTGTTTACACAGGCATATAAGCATCTTCTAATGCTTTCACCATTGCTTACCTATGTTTTTGTGAACTCATCAATAGTGCCCATATGGAAATTTGGGCTAGCGTCTTCTCTAAATGCTTCACAATAGAGTATTCCTTAGGTTACATTTTCCTCCAAAACTCTTCTGTTTCCTCCTCACTTATTGACCTTTTATTTTGATCTTTCTTGGTCGATCCTTGAGCCAATTCTTCCTTCATATAACATCTACCAGACCTAGTCAAACCCTATGTATTGGCAGTTTCAATCACAAACTTCTTTTGAGCAGGAACCCCCTTGGGTATCTAAGCAACAACTTTTAGAGGCATCAAGATCATAAACTTTGGTTTCTCAGAAATGCATAAAGATACTACATTCTTCTCCAAGTTGTCAACATTATCCGGGACTATTATCTTAGTCATACACCAATCCTCATCTTTCTCAATCATACTGACAGTGTTTCCTCCATGATTAGGCAAAGGATTACTGTTAATATTAGGGGCAGCGGTCCGAAGAACAAACACGTCATGGTCAATTTGATCTTGAATCTTGTGCTTTAGACTTATGCAATCTTCAGTATCATGTCCAATATTGTTATAATGATAAGCATATGTTCGATCACCCCTGAAGAATCGAGAGTTTGTGTCCATTGGTTTTGGAGGGATATGATGGATCATTCCTGCGGCCGACAACCTTTCAAATAATTTTGTTGGCTTTCAGGAAGTGGAATAAACATCCTAGGAGGCCTCTTTTCTGAGCTTAGATGAGGAGGGACATAATTATTTTGTGGGGTTGGGGGCACTTAATGGTAATTTGGAGGGTTTCGGTGGGAAGAAAGGGAAGTTTGAAATCTTGGATAGGGTTGATTTTGGTAGCTTGGTTGTGGGGTTTTGTAGTTTGGTGTGGCGTAATTAACAGGAGGATTTTGGTAGATTGGTTGAACATTTGAGCAGTTTGGTGATGACGGTTGATAATTTGGGTGACTACTTTGGTATTGTGGAAAGGCTTGGTATATTGGGGGTGGAGTTGGTATCCAGGAAATGAACTTTGAGAAGAGTGAAGGCAGGTTTGGAAGGGTGCAGATTTTTTAGAACTATTTCTAAAGAGTCTTTTCTTATCCGGTGTATAGGAAATAGATGACACATCCTTTCTCTTCTTCCTTGGCAATCTTGAAAATCTAGCTGAATTAGACACACGAGTAATCTTTCCTGTTCTGAGCCCATCCTCAATAGTCTCCCCTATCTTGACTATCTCAGCGAATTTCACCCCAATAAGCAATATCATTATGTCATAGAATTTCGGCTCCTGGATATGTACAAATATTTCAATGACCTCTTTCTTAGACATAAGAGGTCAAACCCTGGTAGCCTCTTTCCTTCATCTAAGGCATATTCACGGTAACTCTCGCAGCTTTTTACTTTATTTTTTCCAAGGAATATCTATCAGGAATAATCTCGACATTGTAAGCAAATCTCTCAATAAAATCCTTGGCCATAGCACTCCAACTAGCCCATTGGTCCATTTTTTGGGAAGTAAACCATTCAAAGGCCTCCCCGCTCAAGCTCCGACTAAATAGTCTCATCAATAATACCTCATTCTTTCCTATGCCCATAAGCTGATCACAATAGGCTCTCAAGTGGGCGAGGGTTTCCAGCTCTGTCGAAAACACCAAACTTTGTTATTTTGAATCTTTCTGGAAGGTTCAAATCAGGATGTATACACAAATTGTCGTAGTTCAATCTTGTGACATCTGGTGCAACATGAAAGTGTTTCATAGCCTTTGCAATTTCTTCCTTTATGCTTAACTTAGTCATTTCTTCTTTAGCCTTCCACTCTTTTTCATTTTCCTCAGAATCATCATCGATCAAAACATGATTTAGAACCATATCTCAACATTTAATTGTGATGTGTAGTGCTCTATTATGTAGACGATGAATCCCAGCAATTTGCATGTGGAATATGGAATATGTGGCTCGGGAAGGGTAGAGATATGAAAAGGAGCTTTAAGAGGCGAGTGTTAAATGGTAGGTGGGTTTTGCATATGTTGTTCTTGATCTTTTGGAGGGGCTATTTAGGGGTTAGTAGTATTGGGATTTTGAGGAGAAGTGAAGGTTTTGTATGTTGTTTGTATTGGGATTTTATAGTGGAGGGGGTGTATGGCGTGTGGAGCTGGCATAGTATGCGTCCATAGTAGGGATGTTCTGAATGGAGATCATGGGTAGGTTATCAAGGGTAGGTTTACAAGTCAGGTTTGAATGAGGAAAAGGGAGTGTAGGCCTCTTATCGTTAGGGCTGGGAAGGTTAGCAGAAATGACCAAGTTCATCAAGTCTTGAGCCTTTTGCATCTCAATCCTCATCTCAGCTACTTGCTGCATAAGCTGCATAATTAACTTATTTTGCTCAGCAATAACAGGATCAACTATGGTAATTTCAGTCGAGCCTATATCCTCATTGTTTTCGGCCATAGTTGTCTTTGACGAGTCTTGATCGGGGAAGGAACCTTTGCGAACCTTTGATCGGGTAAAGTGTGGATGGTCGGCTAGCTTATCAATACAGATCAATTCTTATTACCTATAAGAAGAATTACTCAAGGGAAATTATGTTAGTTTCCTTGAATTGATAAGTAATACAAGATAGTACACACAGAGCAATGGACACACAACAATTATAGCACAAAATAGTTATTGCACGTCCTAGAGGATATGTGACCCTTTTATGCTAAATGTTGGCCCATCGAATTGAAGAATCTATCATTGTCATTTTAAATATTTCATCGTTCCCCAAGAAGCAAATTCCATAAATAAATAAAAGGTATTACAAAACGTCACAATAGGGGATAAATTTTAGGGAAAGGGAAAAGTGCAAATACAAAGAAAACATTCCCACATAGGGGATAAACTAACTAGAGGATCCTGTTTCATTCTTGGCTTTCTCCACCTCTCCTCGGATGTGGTGTCGATGCAGCATTAAGAAAGGCTCAGCTAGTAAGGTGTGCCCCGATGTTGGAGTTTGCTGAAGAGTGGTGATTTTTCTTTCCAAGTTCTGATCTAACTGAATCATGCATGTTCTAGCGGCAGCTAACTCTTGTGTATGGAAGGTCAAAGTCTTGTAACTGTCGTATTCCCTTTGATGAAGCTCTTGTTCCCGTCGGAAGTACTTCTGTTCCCTCTATTGGAATTCTCGCTCCCTGTCAGCCCATTGCTGCTGAAAAAGTCTTCTCTAGACTTGGATTCTTGCTTTGACATCTTCCAATCGTGGATCAAGGTGCGGCCTTGGGATGAGCTCATTTTTTAAGTTCCCCCATAGCCATTCTTTGTATCCTCGCTCGTAGCCTGCATAATACCTATTTTTGGCAATACTTTCTTTTCCCGAGTAGACACACATGGACTATTCTGTAAGGATGTCATTTGCATAGGGAACCTTTTCAAGATCTTCATAATCTATAACAAACAGGTTGACGTCCCCTATCTTAGGATCAACTTGCTTTCTCCCAAATTGTCTCATTACTCTATTTGGGGAATAAGGCCTCATACCTCGAATACCCATAAGGACAAAGAAAAGGAACCGTTTCCCTTGTATTTCCACCCTTTCACTCATAAAGTCATTAAACATCCATGAAATATTATTCTCCTTCAGATCATGTAGGGCTTTGGCCCACCCTTCTTTCGACCTTTTCATGTTGAATTTTCGGATAATCAATAGGAGTCCATGGTGAGCCAAGGCATTTCTCCTGTCCTGTTCTCTCAAATCTTGCTTCCATTCTGCAACCTTTGTAGCCAAAGGTAAAGACATCCACCATTGAAGTAGCAGGTTACACCCCTGAAAAAAATATGTACCCGTTCTTACACAAGCCAAGACTGTAACCTTTGTAGCCAAATGCAATGACATCCACCATTGAAGCAGCAGGTTGCTCCCGTGAAAGAATTTGTACCTGTTCTTACACAAGCCAAGAGATCGATAAATGTCAGCCACAATGACTAGTACCAAGTCGCAATACTTCTTTTGGCCGCCTTTACCTAGGCCATGGAAGATGGTATGAGTGACCATGACGATTCTAGAATCTATTATGTTCGTCTGATCCTTAGGGAATACCATGGTCCCTAAGAGGCATATGGAAAAAGCTAAGGCTTGAGTGTTGATCCAAGTGGCGTAATCATGAAACTCATTGGGGAATCTCTTGAAATAGCTCCTATGCCCCCAACATTCAAAGAACTTCAAAAAAGGGATTTTCGTGAAATCTAACCAATCGGCTTGTAAAGGGAAAAGCATGTTTTTCATTTCTTTGCTGCTTGGTCTATTTGGTATCAAAATGTTATAGTCTGGGCATTCTTTCCTTTTTTCATATAACCCCTTGGACTCTAAAAAATCTCTTATCTCCTCAATTGTAGGTGTCAGGTCAACATTCCCGAATTGAAACACCATTCTCTTATCGTCCCAAAATCTAGTAATGACTTTGACAAATGTGGGGTATGCCTGAAAATTCATTAATGAAGGTAGATGTCCCAGATGCGTGGTGAACTGACTTTGTGCATATTTGCTAAGGTTGTTCCACCAGATGCGGAGAAGATCCGGAGTCTTGGTAACTATATCGAACTCTGGGAATTGATTAGCCATCTACAAGAAAACAAATATATTAGATAACCCCCCAAACCCGTGAACGATGAATTGTTTAAGTGACATATACATCCTTCAAATTGAGCAAATAACATGATCGTCCATTTGGGCTGGAGGCCAGTTTGGACTCAAGTTGGGCTGCTAATGGACCCAATGCCCCTTAGATATTGGTTCAACCTAGGTCGATGTACTTACAGGGTTTTGGCTTAGCTCTAACCTAGGTGACTAAGAGTGACCTTATTTTGACTATGGAAAGGTTACTTAGACGAACAATCTGGGCTGGAGAAGATAACAACTGTCAACCTCACAAGATCAACTCATTTCGTCAGGGTACCCCGATGAAAATATTTGTATTGAACGGTTGTGATCCGCATAACCATCATTTAATGAAAAAATAAAAAATTGCCAAGTGGCGAAAATGCTATGCATGTATGACAGTTATAACAATTGGATTTAAACAAGTAAAACATAAATAGAAAAATAAAAAGAAAATTACTAATTATTACAACCCAAATGAATAGTTAGTCAAAACCTAATCTAATGGTTAGAACCTAATTAAATTCTCTAGCAGAGTCACCATTTCTGTTATTTGGAAAAAATGACTTGCGTTTTCGAAAATCTGGTTTGTTACTTAATTGATTTAAGTAAACCAAACTTTCAAAATTAAAATAGAATCGCTACTTAATTTTTAGGAAAAATCAAGAAAATCTTTAAAATAATTTTAAAAGACTTAAACAGAGAAAAAAAACTTTTAAAAATTCAAAAAAAAGGTTCGGCTTCACATTTCCACTTCAAGAAGGTTTTAGGCGCTCAAAATGGCCACTATCACGCGGTTATCCTACGATTAAAATTTTTGAATAACTTTTAAGAAATTTTAGTTTAAAAGAATTAAATGAAAATCTAAAATATATTTGAAAGGTTTCCCAAGTGAGTTAAAACTTAACCACATTTTTTGATTAATTGAACTAAAAAATCAAAAGAGAACAATTTCACATTTTATTGAAACACTTAACTAAATTAAATCAATAAAGATTCCACAAGCATTTGAAGATAGTGAAAAATCTAAAAAAAAAAAGAGACCAATTTTAATAAGATAAAAAATAACATAAATGGCTTGGACAATTTTGGGGAATTAATTAGATAAAACAAAATAAATTAGCGTTAGAGTTAGTGAACAAGATAACAAAACAAGTATCACGAGAAACAAATATACAAAAATAGAAAATAAAATAAAATTGGGCTTGGCAGGTCCAATTCATCAAAACCTGCCCTAAGTTTTAAATTTTGGGCCTGTCTGGCCCTGAAAATCCTTGCTGCTACCTCCGGGTTGGGCTTTTGGCCCACATGTTTGTTGTATACGTCAAGTGTATATTGATGTATACTTCCTGAATCATGGCTTTCTGAATTTCGCAAATTGACTCTCTCCTACCCAAAAAATGACGTTGACTGGTAGAAATGCAAGGATAGAGTTCCAAAGGACTCGGATAGTATCACATGCAACATAAACAAATAAAATAAGTAAATCAAGATACAAGGTTCTACATATGAGACAATGTTAAAACAAGTATGTACAATACTATCTCATGTCTTAATATTCATAATGGAAAAGAAAGGACCCAAAGTTAGTCATGACAAATTATCAATCACAAACATGTATGACCACAGATATAGAAAAATAGTTAGAAGGGGAGAGTTCTTAAACCATTTAAAACCACAAAGTAGTGAGATCTAAATTGCCCAAACTAACACTACTATGAACTAGATAGACATCTTTAAGAAAGAGAAAATAAAAAGTAATCCTCCTAACTTCGGACAGCAATCGAGCAGAGCATAGATTAGCAGCCCCGAGAATGTTAAGACACTCCAACCAAAACATATGATGAGTTCGAGATTTAGAATATAACCAAGAAGAGATTTAGGAGACAAAAGAAAAATGCATTATGTAAACTGAATTGTAGTCATTCATCTGTTAAAACATGAGCAAAGCAAATAGCCAACTCTTCCTAACTGGACACTGACGACCAAGACACACATATAAGGAAAAGCAGAATATATGAGCGATATGTACAGATTGATTCAATGTGCATCAAGTAATTACTAAATGGCTCACAGATACATGAATAAGAAGAATTATAATAAATGGGCACTAAACTTGATATTAGATTGAAGACACCAGGAACTAACTCACACTTCAGGCGTATGACAAGAAGAGACCTGGTCAGATACGCTAGTGCAGGCATTAAGGAGATTTAAAGTCAGAAAGCTCATA
Source organism: Solanum virginianum (assembly GCA_000787875.1). NCBI lineage: Eukaryota > Viridiplantae > Streptophyta > Magnoliopsida > Solanales > Solanaceae > Solanum > Solanum virginianum. Next base: position 26,048 of record DF363275.1, read on the forward strand.
ATTTGAAACATATTTCGAAACAAGTGCTCAATGGCGCGCAAGACTACTGTGAATTAAGACAAAGTGATAATGGATACGATACATAGCGTCTCAGACTCAACTTCCATATTTCTGGCAGCACATAAAGTATATATGCAGCAGGCACAAACACGTCTAAATATTAGAATGCAGCGATTTAATGAACTAAACTTGAGCAAATATATGTATAAATTTAAATAACACTAAAACTTCTAGTGACCAGATCTGGATGTTTACTTCAAAATAGCAAAAATTGGCACCCAACTAGAAGTTAACAGATTACTTTAAGAACCTAAAACTCATATAGCTATTTGAGCATAGACCAGACAAGAACAACTGTAGTTCTAGGACTTGCTTCACATACAAAGAGATCAAACCAAACTCACGTTAAGAGGAATGGCTGTTAAGACATGAACCCATGAGAAAATAAACCATTTAAAAACGTCACGATAGACTGAACTAGAAACAAAGGAAAAGACATAACTGACTTAGTGGATTTGAGATCATTTCATCAAATTTTAAGCTAGTATTGAGTCATGACCATTAACGTATAAAACCATAAAAAATGAGTCCCTTTGGACATACTAAATCTGGGAACAACTCGAAATCAACTAAAATCATACCCATAGAATAAGAAAGACGAAATCAACAAACAATGCAGCTCTTGAGAACTTAAACAAGCCTGAGAACGATTTAACAATGATCGACAACAAACCATAGTGTCGATTCATCATAACAGAACATTCCTAGTCAAAGCGAATTAATGTGATCATAAAAACTTCGATATGGCTTCAACACTCGCATTCAAACAAAGTATAGGAAACTCGAAATGAAAAATGAGGTTAGAGTCTTACCTCTATCGGAGCAGCGACTGGGAACGTGAGCTAAAGATAAACCTCGACACCGCCAAAATTGAAATCCGTCGGCTTCAAACCAAGAAATTTTCGACCTCGGAGTGACTCGATTTTGCTGAAGATGCTTACTCTCAAATGAAACTTTTGTGTTTTTAGGATGTCCGAATCCGCCCCCCCCCCTTAACATGGTGAAGAACAAAGTATATATAGGTCCCAAAATTAGGGCAAACGGGAGGAGAAAACACAGGGTCAGATTGGGGAATTGGGGTTTAGATTTTGGGCTCTCTCAAATCAAATTTTGAATTTTCAATCTTGGAAATCATTATGTCTCAACCCTTTATCCGTTAATTGTAGAATAAAGTTGATTTTAGGGGGCCATGAGCGCTGGAGAAGGAGATGAAGAGGGGTCGGGTTTGTTGGGTGATGGAGTGTCCTCGTTGATGATGAGAAGGAGAAATGGAGGAGTTGGTGAGGTGAGGTATCTGATCAAAAGAGAAAAAGAAGAAAGAATTTGGGGATAATATAAAATGAAAGTGATAGTGATATCTCTTTCCTTTTAAAAAAAATAATTATAATACTCCTAATGAGATAAAACTTGTCACAAGTAAATTGATGTAAAAATGTACTTCATAGAGTACAATAATATATTTGTTACATAGAAAAAAGATAATCAAATTTAAATAAAATCTTAAGACATAATGATGAAAAAATATTCCTTCACATTATAAAAATGAAAGTTGCTTTAATTATTTTTTTTGACCAAGAAACTTTTTGCTACCCAAATTATAATTATATTATCTTGTGAATTTTTTTTTTCCATATTTACGTAAAGACATTAAATACAAAGAAGATTTGGCCGCGAGACGAATTAATACAAATTAATCGAAGAACTTCTTAAAATTAACAAAATGAAATAACCAGCTAAATTATCAACTAAAGGAGATCTATAAATTAGACAAAATAATTAACAAAAAGAAAAATAAAAATAATAATAATAACAATAATAATCTTTTGAAGTAATTTGAATTTTTTTTTCTGTTGAAAAGAATAGAGTGAGAACTAAATATATAATTAGATATACATACACATAAACATAAATGAAAAATGAAATATATAATTTATATTTATATTTAAACATATACACACAGACATATACTTTTAGAAAGTTAAAATATTATATACATAACATACATATTGATTTGAAAACCAAATGATTGTTGCTAAAATGATCTGAAGAATATTTTTTTTTCAAAATTGAATTATTTCAAATTATTAAAACATTGAAGAAGCTCGATAAACAATTTATATTGTAAAGGATAAAAATTGGGTGTCAACAGTAAGCAAACTCAATAAATGGAATATGTTCATCCCAACTACCCTTAAACTCCAAAACACAAGCTCTAAGCATATCCTCAAGAGTTTGGATAGTCTTAGTCTTTGACAACCCATCACAAAATTCATGTTGATCTTTTCCCACTTCCAAGAAGGAATTTCTATGTCTTGGGCTAGGCCACCTGACCTTTGATATTCGGCTTGCACTTGTTGATAATTGTGACACCCGACTATGAACTTGGCAATATCCCTCTTCATACCACCCCACTAATACACCTCCCTCAAATTTCTATACATCTTTGTCAAATTAGGGTGAACAGAATAGGAGCAATTATGGACCTCCTTCAAAATAAGCTCCTTCAAGTCATCCACATTAGGCACACACAGCCTACCTTGGTACCTAAGGGCACCATCTCCCCCCTTGGGAGAAAACCTCCACTTTACCATCCTTTACCAAATCCTTTAACTCTAGCAAGGCAGGGTCAAGGTCTTATTTTGACTTGACTTCCTCAATCAAAGAAGATGTGGAACCATCAACAATCACTACACCACCATTTTCAACTTCATTCAACCTAGCCCCCAACCTAGATAGCTGATGAACTTCTCTAGCCACCTCCTTGTTACCAACATCGATATGAGCTAGACTGTCCATGAACACTCTACTTAAAGCATCGGTTACAACATTAGCTTTGCCGAGATGATAGTGCACACTCATGTCATAATCCTTAAGGAGTTCTAACCACTTTCTTTTCTCAAGTTAAGATTTTTTTGTGTGAACATATATTGAAGACTCTTGTGGTCAGTAGATACACCTACATGAACCCCATACAAATAATGATGCCAAATTTTAAAAACAAACACCACGATCGCCAATTCAAGATCATGGGTGGGATAATTTCGCTCATGCACCTTAAGTTGCCTAGAGGCATATGCTATAACCATGCCACCAAACCAATCCTTGTGGCATCGCAATAGACCACAAATCCTTCTAGCCCTTCCGGTAAAGCCAAAATAGGAGTAGAGATAAGCTTGTGTTTCAAAGTCTGAAAACTCTTTTCACATTCATCGGTCCAAACAAATTTTCCCTTCTTTTGGGTCAACTTTGTCATAGGGGAAGCAATAGAATAGAGACCATTCATAACCTCTGGTAGTAACCCACCAAACCCAAGAAACTCCTAATATCAGTCACAGTCAAGGGCCTAGGCCAATTCCTTATCACCTTCATCTTCTTAGGGTCCACTTTAATTCCAACCTCGACACCACATGCCCTAGGAATGCAACCTCTTTCAACCAAAATTCACACTTTTCATATTTAGCAAACAACCTCTCATCTCTCAAGATTTACAACACTACCCTTAAATGATTCACATATTCTTCTTCACTTCGGGAGTATATCAATATATCATCAATAATGACCACCACAAACATATCAAGGTAGGGTTTAAAGATCCTATTCATGAGATCCATAAATATTGCCGGTGCATTAGTCAAGCCAAAAGACATTACCATAAACTCAAAGTGCCCATACCTAGTCAGAAAAGCTGTCTTGGGAATATTGCACTCCCTCACTCTCACTTGGTGGTATCTGGACCGAAGATCAATCTTAGAAAAGTGGCTAACCCCTTGTAGTTGATAAAAAAGGTCATCAATCCTTGGTAGAGGGTACTTGTTCTTAATAGTGACTCTATTGAGTTACCGATAATCAATGCACATTCTAAGAGAACCACTTATTTCTTTATAAATAACACTGGTGCACCCCAAGGTGACTTGCTAGGCCTTATAAAACCCTTTTCCAGCAAATTCCTCAATTAATCCTTCAACTCCATCGGGGCCATACGATAAGAGGGAATAAAAATGGGGTATGTATCAGGGAGAAGATCTATACCAAAGTCTATTTCCCTTTTGGGAGGAACACTCAGATGCTCATTAGGAAAGACATCAAAAAACTCATTGACCACCGAAATCGACTCAATGAAAAGGACTTTAGACTCAACATCTCTAACCCTTACAAAGTGATAAATACAACCCTTAGAAATACATTTTTGGGCTTTAAGTCAAGAAAATAAATCTACCCTTGACCACCACATTACGACTTTCCCACTCAAGGACTGGCTCATTAGAAAATCGAAACCTAATCTTGCGGGTTTTACAATCAATGGAAGCATGATATGCATGTAACCAATCCATCCCAAGAATAATATCAAAATCCACCATATCAAGTTTAACAAAATCACAAAGCAAGAGCTTATGCAATATGAACACATGATAATAGACTCTTTTAGCATTAATGGACTCTCCAACAGTGGTAGGCACTTCATAAGATTCACACAACAATTCGGGACATATATGAAGCTTTTTGGCAACAAAAGAAGTAATAAAAGAAAGAGTGGAACCAGGATCTTTCAATGCATACACATCATAATCAGAAACCTTTAACATACTGATAACAACATCGGGCACCTTATCCACTCCTTGCCTTTCTTGGAGAGCATAGAACCTATTTTGCCTTGGAGTACCCCCCTTGTTGGCCTCCCTTTGCCCTTTGACCCACATTAGCACCTTGGCCTTGAGGATGACCGTTTTTACCCTTGTTTTGAGCATGAGGACAATTAATAACCTTGTGACCCATCTCACCACAACCAAAGTAATCATTAGAATTTTTCAAACATGGACCACCATGGTTCCTCCCATACCTTTGGCACTTAGGATTAGTCATCCCACCATTACCTCCTTGAAACCTTGGGTTAGATACCCCATCATTAGCAAAACTCTTGTTAGGAGCATTGGAGGCTCCTTGGCCTTGGAACTTGTGGCCTTGTTGAAATCAGCTACCTTTAGAACCTTGGAAGTCACCCTTAAATCGAGTCCTCTTGGACTCCCCACTTCTCCACTTTCTAAGCTTTTCCCCCTCAATTTGTTCGGTATATGTCATGAGCTGAGATAAATCCATATCACTTACAAGCATCGCGATATGGAACTTGAAATGCCTCACATGTGCTTCGAAATACCTCATAATTGTAATTCCCATATATCTAAAAATTCGTGCATGATTTTAAAAATCTGACTTCATATTCTCGGTCAAAGGGCAAAATTGAGTGGGAAATGGGTATAACTCAAATTTTAGTAGACCCGTAGCAAAATAATTTTGCTAATTTTTTGTAATCCAGTGTCTATACACGCCTTAGCTACGATGCACCAGGGGCACGGATTAGTGTAAATGGTGCTCCGCGTCTGGTTCACATCGCGTCAGGGGCGCGAACCAGTGTATTATTTTCTTTGGTTTTTCTATTTTGGCCAATGGCATTGGGATCATAGCCCCATGCCCACTTAAATGTGAAATTATCCATGCTTAGCCATTTTTAACTCTATAACTCACAAAACCCTCTCTCAAACCTCTCTAAGACTCCATCAATTCTCTCATTCAAATCGGGGGATTTCAACTCAATTTTGGGACTCAAGGACTCATTTCAAGCTCTAAGTCTACTTTAAGTTCACCTCAAGGAATTCAAGGCTTAAGGTATGTGGATCTTCATCCATGGGTCCTTTCATCCATGGGTCCTTTCACCCATGTAGCCCAACTTTCTCTTTTTATGAAAGTTGCATGGTTTCAAGTTGTATTACCTATGGGTATCCTCTATTATGAAATATGAGCATAAATCATGTTGGGGTTTTATCAAGTATTTATTTATTATGCATGAATGTCTATTTCAAGCTTATTCCATGAATTGACTTTGTCTATTGAGACTATGCATATTTTGAACTATGAATCTATGAACGATTATGAACTTTGGTGATGGATTTCAAGGTACCCTATATGAGGGTTTTATTACATGTTGGTGAGTTGAATTGTATTGAGTCTACTCATATTATTTCACTCTTGAATTGTATGATTTTGAATAAGTATCATGAACCCACCATGTATTTAATCAAATGACATGACAATAATTCTCAAGTTATTGATGATCTATTACATTATTTACAAGTCAAGTGACTTTATGATGATTAAGGGCTTTCATGCATGTATTGAATTCATGAAAAGTATCTATGATGTTGCAAGTATCAAGTTAAGCCCTATTTCAAGATTTTCATCTCTTGTGAGCCATTCATGTTGAAGCAAGGGGTCATGTATGATTGTTATCTGCTTTTATGTTCAAGTTAGGCTCACTATTAGAGGTCAAGCATGTTTATGAGCTATTCAAGTCATCTTATCATGTCTCTTATAAGTTCTTGATGTTATGATTAAAGTATGATTGTTTCAAGTATTACGTGGGATTTGACTTAACGCCGATTGAGACTTAAGATGGGGGCTTGACTCAAAAGGTCCTTATATAAAGTCTTTAGTCTCTAAACTATGTGCCACCATAGGATTATATATGTTTTCTCTCATGGATTTCTTGTGGATCCATCTAGTTATACCATACCTTTTCAACGGGGTGACATGCCTCGATGACCTTGACGAGGGTGTGACATGCCTCGAATTATTCATTGTATGACTACCATGGCAAGTAGACCACACCTTGTCGAGGGGGTGATATGCCTCGATCACCTTTCCAAGAGGGTGACATGCCTTGGATTCTAAGTAGTAGCTTGCTTGGTCTATGTCAGTTAAGGTCTCTTCCCACACATTTAATATGTGTTATGCAAGTTGAATATTTTACAAAAATATTTTATTACAAGCATTGATTGTGCATGCCTTGTTGAGATTATATATATCCAGTGCTTATGATTATCAAAAGATTATATATATCCAGTGCTTATGATTATCAATTTTGAATACAAGTAATGATGCTAAATTTTTAAAGAAAGTACCACGGAGGCCAATTCAAGATCATGGGTAGGATAATTTTTTTCGTGCACCTTGCGTTGTATAGAGGCATAAGCTATCACCTTACCATTTTGCATCAAAACATAATCCAAATCAATTCGTGAGGCATGGCAATACACAACAAACCCTTCCAACCCTTCTGGTAGAGACAAGATAGGAGCAGAGATAAGTTTATCCTTCAAGGTTTGGAAACTCTTTTCACACTCTTTGGTCCACACAAACTTAGCTTTCTTTTGAGTTAACTTAGTCATGGGAGAAGTAATAGAAGAGAACCCATTCACAAATCTCCGGTAGTAACTAGCTAAACCCAAGAAACTTCTAATGTCCGATAGGGTCAATGGTCTAGGCCAATTCCTAAGCACATCTGTCATTTTAGGATCCACCTTAATACCATCCCTCGTTAAGCCCAAGAAGCTTCTAATGTACAATGGAGTCAAAGTTTTAGGTCAATTTCTAATCACCTCTGTCTTCTTACATTCTACCTTTATACCATCACTCGATACCACATGACCTAGAAACACAACCTCTTTCAACCAAAATTCATATTTTTCATATTTGGCATACAACTTCTCCCCCCTTAATTTTTGCAGCACTACCCTCAAATGACTCACACGCTCCTCCTCACTATGGGAATAGATCAAAATATCGTCAATAAAAACCACCACAAACAAATCAAGGTAGGGTTTAAATGTCACGACCCAAACTAGGGCCTAGATGTGACACGACGAATGGGGAACATGAAGGAACCCCATACAAGCCTCTTAGCATATCATACATATATCCTTCGTCATAGAAGCAAGAATAAGCAATAAGAGAAGACATAAACAAGGGAAACTGGGACTAAGGGCGAGAGTTTAGTACTTAAATAAAATAAATGAGTCAAGATTCAAGCATAATACATAACTTATCCATCAACACCTCTAGACATAGAACTTAGCGGGGGCCAAGACAAGAAACTGGGCTTACCCTCATAATCATAAGTTTTCATCATAAGAAAAGTCAATACATAGCATAAATCCAGAGAATTATGTCCTTGGAATTGAGGATTCACCAACTTGCTTGAATAGATATTATTAGCCATACGGAGGATGATGATGATCAAGTGGAGCTCCGATTCCTACATGGTAACATCATGTAGGCATAGAGTATGTGTTAATACATTTGAATGTAGTAAGTATTAGGATGCAATGAAATGAGGATAGACAACATAGTCATAATGCATAATGATAAGCAATAGATAGCATAATAGCAATATGACATATATGATCAATGATTAAGTAAATCATGCATTGTAAATCATTCAATTTGTATAGATCATAATACATAAGTGTGGGAAGAGACCACAGCCGACATAAAATAAGACCAACTGAGCTATAACTTAGAATCCTGATGATTACCCCTCATCAATAAAAATATGGTCTACTTGCCAAGGCAAACCATACTTCTCGCTAAGGGAGCCCATCCCGTTTCGGAGAAGTAATCTTTATTATGGGAGCCTATCATATTTTGGGAAGTAACCTTCCTTACAGGAGCTCGTCCTATTTCGAGAAGTAAACTATTTCGAGAAGTAAACTTTCTTATGGGAGCCTATCCCATTTCGGAAAGGATTTCATGAGTAATTTCACCTTACGGGAACCCATCCCATTTTGGGAAGAACTTCAAGAGAAAGTTCACTAAATGGATCCACTAGTATTGCAAGGGTATATGGTGGCACATAGTTCAAGAAAGAGAGCAAACCATCCATCTATCGGTGCTAAGCCTAATCACAAGAAATAATTATAATAACCATAACTTTAATAACTTATGAGAAACATAGAATCATGACACGAGTAGCTCTTAAACATCATTGACCTCTAATGGTGAGCCTAACTTCAAAACATAAAAATAAATCATCATCAAACATTACCCTTGCATTAACATAAAAAGGCTCCAAAAGGTATAATCTTTGAAAAAGGGCTTATCTTTGTACTTGCATAATCATAGATAATTTCATGAATTCATAACATAGCCCATATTCATCATGAAATTACTTGACTTGTAAAACGTGTACATATCTTGAGAATTTCTTAACTTGGCATTTCATCAAACACTTGGTGGGCACATATGAGGACATGTTCAAATCATGCAAAATGCAAGAGTATAGATCATGAAATAGTGAAATCAATACATCTTAAAATCATATAAATCATCCCACTAACATCATGGTAAAACCTAATCATGGGTAACTTGTAAATCATATCAAAACTTCACAATAGTTCATAGATTCAAAGCTTGAATCATGTATAGTCTCAATAGATAAAGATCACTTTATATTATAAGCTCAAAATAAATATTTATGCATAATCAACAATATTTGATAAAATCCCAACATAGTTCATGCTTATATGTCATAATAATAGATATCCATAAGAAATACAACTTGAAATCATGCAATTTTCATAAAAAGGAAGGTTGAGCTTCATGGGTGAAAGGAACCCATGAATAAAACCAACATACCTAAGACCTTGAATTTCTTGAAATTGAGTTGAGAAAGACTTGAAGCTTGGAATGGGGTCTTGAAATTCACAACTTGTTCTTGAGTTTTCTTGAATTCTTATTGGGGTTTGGTAGAGGCTCTTGGGAGAATTTGAGAGTGTATTTCAATTGGGAGGAGTGAATTTATCTTTAAGAGTCGGGTTTAGGTCTTTAGGAAGTGTTAAGATAGCATAGAAATCCCCAAAAGACCAATAGAAATAACTAAATTTATGAAATGTCATTAATAAAATAAAATTTGGCAAAAACCCGTATATATACCTGCATAGACAAGTTCTATAAAAATGGGCATGACTTTTTCATCCGAACTCTAAATAAGGTAAAAACAAGTGCGTTGAAAAGCTAATTCAAAGAGCTTTAGGTTGTGGGCAACCCAGTGCTTTGTGTGCTAAGAGATAGGCCTATTTAAAGTTGACCCTCCTACTAGCACTTGTGCAAAACTTAGCCAACAGAAATTCCTTTGAACTTGGCTTGATGTAGGGGATAAATGATAGTCTTTAATGACACGAATAAGCTTGACTTAGATTTGAATGAGAGCTTGAGGCTTGAATGAATTTCTTGAGATCCAGAATGAGTTTGGGACACTTGAATTTGGGTAAAATACTTGGCTAAGTGTTACAGAGGATTTTGGGGAATATCTTGAATGATATGGGATTGAAAATGATTAAGTGTAAGTGTTTTTACGCATGGGGAGACTTAGGCCCAAGACCCAAAGACCTTGGACCGAAACAAAAAAACTGGTCAAAAATTACACCGCTTGGACACTAGAATTCGCAAACTTTGAAATTTTGAATTTTACTACGGTTGCTCTAAAATTGGGGTTAGACCCATTACCCACTCAATTTTGCCCCCTGATTAAGAATATGAAGTCAATTTTTTGATATCATACACGAATTTTGAGATATATGAAAATTATAATTATGGGCATTTCTGAGGCACATTTTTAGGAAACGAGAATATGAAGTTGGATTTTTGATATCATGCACAAATTTTTAGATATATGGAAATTATGATTATGGACATTTTCGAGGCACATTTTCGGGCCTTTTTAGGGTCATTTCATTAAAGACCCTATTCATAAGATCCGTGAAGATAGCTGGTGCATTGGTTAACCCAAAAGACATAACCATAAATTCATAATGTCCATATCTAGTCCGAAAAACCATTTTGGGAATATCACACCCCCTCACTTTCACTTGATGATACCCAGACCAAAGATCAATCTTATAGAAGTGCTAGCCCCCTGAAGTTGGTCAAAAAGGTCATCAATCCTTGGTAGAGGGTACTTATTCTTTATGGTGACCCTATTAAGTTGCTGGCAGTCAATGCACATTCTAAAAGAGTACTATCCTTCTTCTTTACAAACAATACCGGTGCACCCCAAGGTGA
>DF363274.1:20993-32220 GCA_000787875.1 Solanum virginianum
AGAGCCAAAACCCTTTCCGAATCTTAAGGATTTCACTCAAGCTTCAAGTCTCCATTTCCAATCTTCTTCAAGGATTCTCTAAAGTCAATATATGTGGATTTCTTTCAAGGGTTCCGTTCACCCATGATGCCCAAGGTTCTTTTTACCAAAAATTGCATGATTTAAAGTTCATTTACTAATGAATCTTACTTATTATGAATTTCATTGCACTCTATGTTGGAGTTTCATGAAATTGTAATTGTTTTAGCATATTTTGAGCTATGAATCTAAGATCTATTGTGAGGTTTGATGAAGGGTTTTGATGTATATTATTTGAGGGTGTTACTAAGTATCTATTGATTGTTTTACACTGAATTTTCTAGCATGATTCCACTCTTGAATTACATGGTTTTATATTGGCACTACACACCAGCCAAGTATTCGATATAATGTCCGATTATTGATTCTTGAGTTGTTGAAGGCCTAATACTTGGCATATGAGATATATGACTTTATGACGATGAAATTAATGTAATATTATGATGATTTCTTGAAAATCATCCTTAGGGTTACATGTTGACCATACCTTTTGAGGGGGTGTTTGCCTTGACCATTATGATGGAGGGTGTGAAGTCCATTAACCTTGTTGAGGGGTTGATACCTTGATCACTATGGTGGAGGGTGTGAAGGCGATTAATCTTGTTGAGGGGTTGAAACTTTGACCACTATGATAGAGGGTGTGAAGTCCATTAACCTTGTTGAGGGGTTGATACCTTGATCACTATGGTGGAGGGTGTGAAGGCGATTAATCTTGTTGAGGGGTTGAAACTTTGACCACTATGATAGAGGGTGTGAAGTCCATTAACCTTGTTGAGGGGTTAATACCTTGACCACTATGATGGAGGGTGTGAAGTCCATTAACCATGTTCAAGGGTTGATATCTTAACCACTATAATAGAGGGTGTGAAGCCCATTAACCACATTGAGGGGTTGATACCTTGACCACTATAATGGGGAGTGTGATGTCCATCTACCGATTGAGGGGTACATACCTTGATCACCCTCCAAGGGTATGCTAAACCGTGGATTTTGAGTACTAGTATGCTTGGTCTATGATGATGATCTCTTCTTATATATGTAATAAGTTCTATATAAGCATGTTTTACTTCAAGCATCATTCATACATGTCATATTGTCGAGAACAATATCTTTGAACTTATGCTATGTATTGAGACTCTCTCTTTCTTTGATGTATGTCTTGATTATGAGGTGAGCCCGGTTGCTTGTTTTATCCCACGCTAAGTATCTATGTAGTAGAGGTGTTGTTGGACATGCTGTGTATTTATGATATGAGCCTTGACTCTCTTATCTCTTGATTTTTTTATATTATAAAAGTTCTCTCTTAGTCCCTTTGCCCTTATTTCTATTCTTAAAATGCTATTTAATTGCTTTCGCGACCAAGGATGTGTAATGATATGCTAAGAGGCTTGTTTGAGGTTCCTTTGGCTACCCAGTTGCCGGTCATGACTAGGCCCTAGGTCCGGGTCGAGACAAATATATATATGAGCATCATTTGCATTTCATGCATCATGAATTTCATAATATCTGGTTATACTACATCCTTGTTATATACATATCCTTCTATATTATGTACCTTTGTCATCTAACATCGTATGCAGGTTTTGGTAAGTTACATGTATTGCACCCCACATACTTAGTACATTCAAATGTACTAACGCATACTTTTACCTACATGATCTTACCATGTAGGGACCATAGATTACTTTCATCTACCGTTGGAGGACTAGAGTTGATTTGAGATACTTATTTATCTTCCAAGGACAACCCACCATACCTCTACTACACTATTTTTTTTGTTTATGTTAATTACTTTGAGGGTGAACCCGGGGTATGTCTTGGTCCCTGTCCCATCTCATGACTAGAGGTATTGTTAGACATATTGTAGACTCTTGTACGGATATGTTCTATGTGTTGTATTTGGAGTTTACGGTCATGGTTATCTATTGGATATGGTTATTGTGGTTGAATATAATAATTATGATAAGTATGTATGCTATGATGTGGAAATGTGGAAGATACTATGTCCCAAATTTCCCCATAGAGTGAGTCATACTTACCCACCCCTTAGTCATTATGTGTTATGTGCTATGTGAATTCATGCTAATCCTTTTTCATAAGATGTCCCCATAGCGAGAGTCCTACTTTCCCATCCCTTAGAACTATGTATTTACTATTTTATATACGCTTCCAAACCGGTGATGTGTGAATGGATGCTATCAGGCTTGTTTGGGGACTCTCAGGCTCCCATTCGTTGTGTCACTCCTAGACCCCAGGTTTGGGTCGTGACAAGATTGGCCCTGATCTATTCTTGAACACTGTGAACCTTGATTTAGGAAAAAAGCCTAAGTTGAGGGTAGTGGCCCTAGTTTGGGAATAGATATCGTGCACTTTGATGTAGGTTAAAAGCATAAGTTGAGGGTGGCTAGTATAGAGGTAAAGTATCAAAAATGAGGTGGTGAGTTGGAACTAGAAAAAAGAAGAGAAAAATCATGTACTGGGTGAAAGAAAAAGAAAAACATGTCTTAGATTGAGTTAAAAAGCAAAATGATATATGAAAAATGAGGCAAGAGCTGAAAATGTGAATAAAATACCCAGAAAAGCTTGAATATGGAGAAGAAAGGGAAAATAAGGTAGAAATGATTGAGTGTCAAGGTGAAAGTGTCAAAAAGCGTGGTTCAAGGTTGGCCTTCAGTCACTAATTTTCCAAAATACCATACCAAAGCCCCATGAGCCTATGTTACAAACTTATAAAGTCCTAAAATGATCCTAACCTAATTAGTCAAAAGTTCGGGTCGTGAGTATACGAGCAAGCCTATGGTATTGGTCATCACGCATGAATGTCATTTGTGAGAGTGAGTATGCTTGCACATTCCCATGGTTAATTCTTGAAATCTTCATTGAGTGTTAAAAGGGACTTCTTTCTCGTGAGGGCATTTGCATTACATTGTTCACATTTTACATATTTAGTGATTGTGGACTATTGATATTCATTTGCTTGTCATAGTTGTGTTATCAAATGCATTAATATGGTTTGGTTTGCTAAATAGCTACCTGATCTTGTTTTAAAAAAGCTAATATGGGTACCTGAGTTAGATTTGAGTATGGCATATGCCATTAGGTTGATTGCTATGTGTTGTTTTAGTATCTATTTAAATTGAGTCATCGCTTGAGAATAAGCAACAATGCTAAGTTGAGGGTGTTAATGTGCTGTCAAAATATAACACATTTGATGCCTAAAACTTAGGATTTTGGGTGTTCTCAATGTGACTTTTATGATTTTTATGTGTTTTTGTGTTTGTTTTTGTAGGACATACAAGTTGGCTCAATTTTGCGAAAAGCTATAATTTTTTACTGATTTTTAGGACCTACGGGACCCTCTACGAGTCGTAGAGGTTGTCTCGTATGTATTTCGAGTGTTCAAAAGAAAAATCTGAAAATGTGAAGTTCAGCTATACAAGCCCTAGGTACGAGCCGTAGCCCTTTTGTCACTGTCACGATCCAACCTCGTGGGCCGTAACTAGTGCCCGGAGTGGGCACCCAAATACAATCACAAAGCTGAGTTGCAAACAGATGACTTATACCAACACAATTACCAAACCCTTCCTCAGATTCGATCAAACATATCCCCGAATATAACTAAAGCCGACAAGGCTATGTTTTAAGTTTATGATTTTTATAAAAAAATTGGCAAAGTTTTCTTTTTTTAACAGACTATCTAAAATAACCCTGCACTCAGAAAATACCAGCAAAGGCCACACAGGGCTAACAAAATAACATTTATACATATGTGGGCCGACAAGGCCACCATGGCAGGTGAAACCGCTCAACACACATATTGTACAAGTCTAATCGAATCGGCTGGGCACAACCCACACACATATATCCATAGACTTCTAAACAAACTGACAAAATCATAGGATGGGACAGGGCCCTGCCGTACCCCTGAACAAATATATACAATACAACAAACGAATATATACCGAAAGTAGGCTCTGAAATAGGGAGAGCACTCCAAATAGCAGAAGGGTGTCCTACACCAGTGGATCACCAAACTATGCATCGGTACCTGCGGGGATGAAACGCATCCCCCGAAGAAGGGGGGTCAATACGAAATATGTACTGAGTATGCAAAACAAAAGATAGATAACATAAATCTGAGTAATAATCAAAACAGAAGTATGGAAGGTAAATACATATCCAAAAATATTAAAATGTTTACTTTCAAAATACAAATCATGCATAGGGCATAGGAAATATGGTCACCCGCCCGTCGATGGCGCCATAACACAGCATAACACCAGAAAGATTCAAATCTCCGAATCCCCATCACAAATCACAACACAGCATAACACCAAACATAGCATAATGCCAAACACAACATAACATCGGAGTATATCGTAATACGCACGACAACCAACTAGCCCGAGAATCGGTGAACGATATCATAGTAGTAGGCACGAGCAGAGTACTGAGTAATCATATGCATAAAATCATTATCATAAATCCAAAAGATAAGTAAAATAGTCATATTTGAAATCAAAAGAATAATTATTACATATTCTTTCAAAAGTTATCAAAATTGCATAAAAGGGCGTCGTGGGACCCATGAACGGGTGGAGACCCGAGCTGGCCCAACTTATGGAGAATATACTCATCCTAGATCATACAAGCTCCTACGATAATTTCAAAGCAATCCGAGCTTTTCTGCAAAAGTTATGGGCGTTTGTAGTTTTAGATTAGTTAAAGAATAAGTGCTTTTAAAACTAATGAGCTTTCATGTACCCATTGCAACTTATGAATTCCAAGGACATAAGGATCAATGTTATGACATATTAACACAAGAATACCAAGGAACAAATGCAGACTATAAATTATTTGGGCAGCATTTCCCTGAAAATAAGCTACCCCGAGAATTCAACTCGGCCAAATCAATCAATAACAACAACAATAATCAATCTAGCAATATCAACAACCAATCCAAAAGGCAATACAATAATAATAACTCTCTTTTTCATCATTCAACAACATTCATAAATTCGATTCAACAGCTTACCTATAAGTTAAAGGCATTCTAAGCAATTCACATAACACTTCCAACAATCCAAAATTTTCCAATCTAGCCAAGAATTATCAATTTGATCCAATAAACATTCATTTCTAACATAGAATTCATAACAACGACGACTAAAATATTAAGCGACATTTATTCGTTCATTATCATATAATGTGACCCATTTTCAGCTAGCACACCAACATACACATATGGATGATTCTCAATCATTCATTCACCCTACAATGGTCATAATATACTAACTAGGCATTAATTCATAGTTTCAACACAACACACACATACCTCACGGCTCAAGCACCTCACACACACAACTCACTTCCAACATTCCATATTTCATAATTTTCCTCCATTTTAACATAATACAACATGCTTACAACCTTTATAACACATAAAACAAGATCAAATCTTACCTTTTTTCTCTTTAATTCCACAATAGGCTAGGGTTTCCAAAGGTTGATCGCTCCAACGACACCTCTACGCTACTTAAGGGCCTCAATATAGTGGGTTTACATCAACAATTAATTTTTTGGAATGGCTAGAAATGATCCTCAAAATTTTTTTCTTTCTTCTTCCTTGGCCAAAACTTGGAGCTTTTTTTTCTTCAACTTTGCTTCTTTTTTTCTCTCAAGTGTTGGATATAAAAAGGAATAAAGTGGTCATGCCCACCCATGTGTTGTTCCAATTAAAAGTTAACACAAAATTGTGTGGGCCCCACTTTAATGCCGCATGGCCAAGGGCCAAATAATTCATAATTTTCAACTTCCAATTAATTCTAATTTTGGTCCCAAATTTTCCTAATTGTTCCATACCAACAAAATTTATGAACAACTTATGTCTCAACATAAAATCAAAGGTCAAAATCCTGACTCTATATCCTGGAATAGTTTTTGTCCTTAACTTATCATAATTAATCTGAATTGTTCCAATGCATGAAATACGGGTTCGAACATCCTCTCCCCTTAGAACATTCATCCTTGAATGTTAAACCAGCTTTATGGGTCATACAAACAATTTGGAGGAGTTTCCTTTTCAACTTTCACAACAATACATTCAGTGATCAACAATTTAGTTATCACACAACAAAGTCAAGCGAAGAATTGAATTACCTGAAGACACTGAAAACAAGTGAGGATACTTCCTCTTCATCTGCTTTTCAGCTTCCTAGGTCATTTCCTCTTGGTTATTGTTTCGGCACAACATTTTAGCAGAAGCCACATCTTTATTTCGTAACATTCTTACCTGACGATCCAATATGGCTACGGGCTGCTCTTCATAAGATAGTTCTTCTGTGACCTAGATTTCATCCACAGGAAAGATTCTGGACGGGTCACCAATACACTTATGAATCATAGAAACATAGAATACCGGGTGTACCACTTCCAAATCAGCTGGCAGATCTAATTCATAGACAACTTTGCCTATTATATGGACAATCTGATATGGCCCAATATATCTCGGACTGAGCTTTCCTTTCTTGCTGAACCTCATAACACCTTTCATAGGTGACACTTTAAGGAATACCCAATCACTAATTTGAAACTCTAAATATCGACGACGATTATCGGCATATGATTTCTGTCGACTCTGAGCCGCTAACAACTACTCCCTAATAAGTTTCACCTTATCCACTGCCTGCTGAACCACATCTGGGCTAATCAACTCAGTCTCTCCAATATCAAACCAATCAATCGGTGACCTATACTTCCTACCATACAATGCCTCAAAAGATACCATCTAAATACTAGAGTGGTAGTTATTATTATAAGCAAATTCAACAAGCGGCAAATGATCATCCCAACTACCTCTGAAATTAATAACACAGGCCTGCAACATATCTTATAATGTCTGAAAAGTGTGCTCAGCCTATCTGTCAAACTGGGGATGGAATGTTGTACTGAGACTCACCTGTGTCCCCAAGCCTGCCTGAAATGATCTCCAGAAATTTACCGTGAATTGGGCACCTCTATCGAAGATAAATAGATATGGGAACACCATGAAGTCGCACAATCTCCTTAATATAAAGCCTAGCATAATCCTCAACTGAGTAGGTAGTCCAGACAGAAAGAAAATGGGTTGATTTCGTCAGCTGATCAACAATAACCTAAATGGAATCATACCTCCATGGAGTGCGAGGTAAACCTATAATAAAATCCATATTAATGATCTCCCACTTCCACATCAGTATCTCCATCTCCTGCAATAGCCCACCGGGCTTCTGGTGCTCAATATTAACCTGTTGGCAATTCGAACACTAAGCGACGAACTCTCAATAGCCCACCGACCTTCTAGTGCTCAATCGTAACCTGCTGCAATTCGAACACTGAGCGATGAACTCTGCTATGTCTTTTTTCATACCATCCCACCAATAGAAACATTTGAGATCATAGTATATCTTCATCGACCCTGGGTGAATGGAATAGCAGGCATAATATGCCTCGTCCATAACCTATCGTTGCAAACCCGCAACATCAGGTACACATAATCTGCCTATGTGTAATAATGCTCTATCGGCGGTAAGTTCAAACGAGGTCCTTTCCTTTTCAAGGGTGGTGTCTCTGTATTGTACCAAAATAGGATCCTCATACTGACGCTGCTTAATCTCTTCTGTAATGGACGATTCAGCCATACCTCGAACAGAAACCCCAATATCTCCAGATTCAGCCAAACAAACTCCAAGACTAGCCAGCTGATGAATATCATGGACCATCTCTCTCCTCTCCGAAGGCATGTTCGCTAAACTACCCATAGACTTACGGCTAAGTGCATCTGCCACAATCCAAGACTAGCTAGCTAATGAATATCACGGACCATCTCTCTCCTCTCTAAAGGCGTGTCCACCAAACTATCCATGGACTTGTGGCTAAGTGCATCTACCACAACATTAGCTTTGCCAGGATGGTAGAGAATATCAACATCATAATCTTTCAGTAACTCTAACCACCTTTGTTGCCACACGTTCAGCTCTTTCTGTTTAAAGATGTACTGGAGGCTTTTATGATCGGTATAAATATCAATGTGAACCCCATATAAATAATGTCTCCACTTGGATTATTCTTTTCATATTTTCTGAGCTGCCGGGAAGCATAAGCTATCACCCTATCGTGCTATATCAACACACACCCCAAACCAATACCAGAGGCATCACAATAAATCACATACCCATCTGGACCCTTGGGAAGAGTCAGGACTGGAGCCATAGTCAACTTCCTTTTCAGCAACTGGAAACTATGCTCACAAGCATCAGACCACTGGAATTTCGCTGTTAGCCTTGTCAAAGGGGCTGAAATAGAAGCAAATTTCTCCACAAATCTCCGATAATAACCAGCCAATCCTAGGAAGCTACGCACTTCTGTCAGCATCATAGGCCTAGGCCAATTCTTTATGACCTCAATCTTCTGGGAATCTACCCGAACACCGTCAGCTCCTATAATATGCCCTAGAAATGCCATTGAAGATAGCCAGAATTCACATTTAGAAAATTTAACATATAATTTCTGGTGTCAAAATGTGCCAAGTACCGTCCTCAGATGATCCGCGTGCTCCTCTTCTGACTGGGAATAGACAAGAATGTCATCAATAAACATGATCACGAACATATCCAAGAACGGTCTGAATACCTGATTCATAAGATCTATGAATACTGTCGGTGCATTCGTCAACCCAAAAGACATAGCTCTGAACTCATAATGCCCACACTAGGTCTTGAACGTTGTCTTGGGAATATCCTTCTCTCGTACTCGCACCTGGTGGTAACCCGACCGCAGGTCTATCTTTGAGAAACATTTAGCTCTTTGCAACTGGTCAAACAAATCATCAATCCTGGGGAGGGGGTATTTATTTTTAATTGCTACCTTATTCAGCTGTCAATAATCAATACACATCCACAACGATCCATCTTTCTTCCTTACAAATAATATTGGAGCTCCCGAGGGTGATGTACTAGGCTGAATAAAACCCTTCTCTAATAGATCTCTCAGCTACTCTTTCAATTCCTTTAACTCTGCCAGTGCCATTTTGTACGGAGGAATAAAAATAGGTTGAGTGTCTAGCAGCAGATCTATAGCAAACTCTATCTCCCACTCGGGAGGAAGACTTGAAAGTTCATTTGGGAATACATTTGAGAATTCCTTAACGACTGGGACTGATTGAAGAATCGGTACCTCTGCCTCTAGATCATTTACACAGACCAGATGATAAATGTAGCCTTTTCTGATTATTTTTCTTGCCTTAAGGTATGAAATAAATTTACCCCTCGGCGATGCGGTATTACCTGTCAACTCAATAACAGGTTACCATGAAAATTGGAAATGGACTATTTTCTTTTGATAATCAACATTAGCATAACAAGAAGCTAGTCAATCCATACCCATAATCACGTCAAACTCAGTCATATCTAACTCTACCAGATCGGCCTTAGTGCAGCGACCACAAATAAATACTGAACAGTCTCTATAAACTCGACTGGCAATAATAGAATCCCCTATTGGTGTAGCTACCTCGAAAGGCTCTATCAGCTCAGACTTTATCCCATTTTTATTAGCAATTAATGGAGAAATATATGATAATGTAGAATCAGGATCAATCAATGCATACACATCTCGAGAGAAAACCAGTAATATACCTGTTATGATGTTTGGCGACGCCTCCTGGTCCCGCCGGCTGGCCAATGCATAAATGCGGTTCAAAGGACCGCTAGACCTAGGAACTCCACCACGACCTCTAGCTCAGCCTGCTGATATTGGTATACCTTGCCCCCCAGGGTGTATGGCTACCGAGGCTGAAGATGAACTACTGGCCAACCCAGTAGACTAAGCTGAACTGCCTATACCACCTCTAACCGGACAATCTCTCATCTGATGGCCCTGACGGCTACACGTAAAGCAACCACCGGTGGCACGAAAGCACTCCTTGGGGTGTTGTCTGCCACAGTATGAACATAGAGGTCTGGGTGGTCTTATCTGACTGCTGGAACCTCTATCCAACTGTGAGTCTGAAACCTTGGAACTCGGGCCTGCCCCTGAATAACCTGCGCCCTATGATATCCTACTAGTGGACTGCGGGGGTATACCCCATACAAACTGGGGAGGATGTCTGCTCTGCTGCTGCTGAGGCTGCCTGCTCGAAAACCCCTGAATACCCAGATGATCTGGCCCTCTTGGGATGGCCCCTATCATCAACCCTATCAGGCTGGCGCCCCCTGCATCGGTCCTCTATGCCCCGGGCATGGGCCTGAAAATGGGCGATATCCATACTGGTCTAGACTGCCATTACCAAGTAAATATCAACATAATACTGGTCCAGCCCCACTATATATCAGTGCATCCGGTCAGTCATGTCAGCAACATATGTAGGCACATATCTGGCCAGTGAATCAAACTCCAAATTATACTCCCTGACTGGCCTGGCCCGCTGCTTTAACAGAAGTAATCTGTCTACTCTGGCTTGCCTCACCTCCGAAGGTAGAAAATGGGCCAGAAAAGCCTCAGTAAACTCGCCCCAAATGGCTGGAGGGGCACCTTTAGCTCTGTACAGCATCCACAACTCATACCAATTGGCTGCTATGTCATGCAATCGGTAGGATGCCAGCTCAACTAACTCTGTCTCAGATGCACTAATTAATCGCAGGGTTTGCTACATCTGTCGGACAAACTCATAAGGGTCCTTCGCGGGCTTAGACCCGAAGAACTCTGGTGGGCTGCATGTTAGAAAATCATGAGCCCTCGAACTGTTATAGTGGCCTACCTGATCACAGCCTTCACCCTATCTATAAGCCTGTCCTAGCTGGACCGCCTCTCGCATGTCCGTTATAGTGGCCTACCTGATCACAGCCTTCACCCTATCTATAAGCCTGTCCTAGCTGGACCGCCTCTCGCATGTCCCCAATCTCTGCACCTAGCTGAGGGGCTGGAGGATCTGGTACTCGAACCTCGAGAGCTGGCGGTGAAGCTGCCCCCGTACCTGCAGCTACTGATGCTCCAACTCCCTTCAGCACTGGCGGTGTAGCCGAACTAGCTATCGGGGGTATAATATCTAGCTCACTCTGGGCACGAGCCCTAGTAGTCACCCGGGCTCGATCGATCTCACCTAGCGCTGTAT
>DF363273.1:0-11196 GCA_000787875.1 Solanum virginianum
CGCCCTCCCCCTCTTCATCCTACTAATAGCCCGTCGTACCTCCTCTACTCTAAAATTTTATAGCTATAAATGATAAATATTTTTTAAATATAATATATCCAAGTAATGTTGAGAGAGTAGAACGTAAGTAAAAATTTTGTTGGTAGAGAGAATAGAATGTAAACACAACTTTGTTGGTACAAAGTTGTTTTTGATATACCCTCGATTAAAAAAAAGTTATTGAAGCACGAATGTAAGATAAATACGGCAGTAAAGTAACAAGATATAAGGCAAATAAAACATTAAACAGTAGTATACATCGGAAAATACGAAACTACACAACAATGAAAACATGGTATAAAACTTGTTAAGGATTAAAAATTTAGGTGCAGAAAAAAAATTCATTTCTGCACTTTGGAACTAATTTATAAGTGATACAGGATTGTTTTGTGGCACCAAAAAATGAGCTACCATATATTATACACTATAGATTGGTTTCTGACAAACCCTGGGGAGAAAGAAAAGGAAACAAAGTTAAAAAAAAATTAGCCCACCACCCCCAATCCAAACATATGTAAAAACTCAAATAGTAACCCATTCTGAACCAGAGCTTCATTCCCTTGAGCAGCAAATATGATTTCTTCCTCCTTCACACTTGGGAGAAACCATAGGCCTGGGCCACCTGTTGACCTTCTCTTAAGCATCTGTCATAGGGAACCACTTTTCCGGCCACTTGGGGTATGTTCGTTTAAACAAACTCATGCATAATGTGTCATGCTGTTGGAGGACTCCATTTAAGATGCACTTCATTGCCCCTGCACAAAAATCACGACGTTGGCTTTAACTTTTATACACCAACAGTGCAAGATTGTTTACATTGTCAAGCCAGTTAAAAGATAACTACTACTGGCAACTGTCTATAAGAATCAGGATTAGCCTGGAGATTAAGGCAAATTTCCAGCTGCTTCGTGTGTGAAGTTAAATCGTTGACGAGATACATCCAAAAGGAAATAATAAAGGCTACAACAGACTCAAAACACTTGCACTTGTCACTTAGTAGGGGCGTGCAACAAACAAGTGTTCATCTAGAAAGGGTGAAGTTGTTCGGGCACCCACAAATAGAAGAAGGGCAACAGAATAACCTACAAGCTGTAAACAGAATAACCTACAATCAAAGAACATGCAGAGCTTATTGTTCAGTGAAGAAAAATTACTAATTAGCAAAATTCAAGCAAACAGAGCAAGTACAATATTTGCTCTTTCGTTTTTTCCTCTGATAGGCTTCCTTGGCCACAGCCCACAGGCCCCATAATCAAGAGGAAAATGATAACTTTATGCATGATTAGTACAAATAACACCATGCACTAATGCACACGACACTGGAAAATTCTAACATCTAGATGAGCTTTTTTCCCCTCACTTTTCTTTTCTTCTTGAGGGGAGGGGATATGTTTGGATAGAAGGGTGGAAATTTCTGCATATATCTCAAGAAACTTCAAGTAACATTTCAGAGACATACCATGTGTACCGACAGGTTCCTTGATGCGACCACGACGACCACACTTTGACCAAACTTCAACAGGCTACAATAGGGCCAGGAAATTTGTTAAAAGTGAATATCATGACAAATAAGAAAATAGAAAAGTCAACTATTTTACATACCTTGAACCATCTGACATCCTCTGGGTTATGAAACATGTATCTTACAGTTGCTTTCAGTTTTGATACTCGTTGAGGATAACTGCAACATAGATGACAGGTCTTGTGAACAAAAGGTTCTACTAGCTTTCTGTACAAATCAGTTTTGACATTTCTAGGACTAACAAAACCCTCAAAGTAGAAAGATAACTTCATTTAACTTCTCCAAGATCCAGCTCGCATAAACAATTAACAAGATTTTTTGGTTGACAAATTACATGTCATGTTATGCCTAGGAAAAAAGCATAATGGTTCTATATTATGGCACTAAGTAGGTTCAGTCTATAAACCAAATTTTGACCAGAAGAAAGGCAAAAAACAGAAGTCTAAGTAGTTCAGAAAGAAAAGTTCCAGATATAAACATCTAAAACATCTCTTCCAGTGTAAGCAAATGAAAGCATAGAACAACTTGCACAGTGAAAAACCTAAAATAGAAATATAATCACAGCTCAAGCAGGTTATATATAGGTAGAGAAGCTGATCAATTAAACCAACCTAAAATAGCATATACTTCATCATGCTGTCATCCTCAAAAATCAGACCCCTCCCACATAAACGAGGAATGGATTATCAAAAGCCACATCTTAAGATGTTAGAGGAAACTTACCCGGTCAAAATAATTTTCTTTAGAATAATCCTATCTGGGTCAATACTTCTCAAAGAGCCAGTGGCAGCAACAGTGGCAGGAGTTCCATCGTCTTGAATCTTCAGCGCAATTAAAGGGAGGGGAGGAAATGAAATAGGAGCATATATTGAAGCTACTGAAAAACGTCCGGGGTGGAGAAACCTCTCCATTTTTTGCTTATCAGCATTAAAACTATCTGAAGAAAATATCGGCCTGTAATCAGGGGGAAAGGGGGCAGAAAGAAGTCAATGAACATTAGTAACTTAACCTCGAAAAAGGCTACAAAGATTATTACAAAGAAGACAAGCACCTTGCTACAAACTGGCGAAAGCCAAGATTGAATATCATCTCTTCTTTAGCTTTTATTGGAGCAGTGTAACTGTCATGCTTTTTTAAGCTGCAAATGGAAAGTTAATTTAGCCCTCAAAAATTACACATAAAAACACTGGGGAAAAATAAAATAAAGGGGAAGATATTACAAAAGCATATAACCAGATGAGGTACCTGAAGTGAAGGACAGAAATTTTAGACTCGTGCTGCATCAGACCACACAGGTTCACAGGCATTGTCTTTGTTACAAGATTTAACTTGTTTGCCACACCAATTGGAACTTCCCGTACATGGAGTCTTGCATAAGAACCAGCAGGTGCACATTCATCAATGTTCTGTTCCATCTCTCGGGCTCTAGACAGTACATGCTTCTGTGTCCTATTAAAATTGTCAAATGCAAATATTCTAGCATACTCTTGAGGTAGAGATTCCTGCAAATCCCATCCAAGATATAATGCAATTAGATCTCCTCCAGAGATCTTTATGCTCACAAATTATTCAATTAGCAGAAGAAGTTACTTTGGGGTCCCAGGAGGAAGTTCTGAAAGATTTAAGCCCCCTGTACTTGGCAAACCGCTTCCTAGCAGGGACATCCAATGGAGTATCCACTTCATCAGGGAATTCTGTAGGCCAAAACCGCAACAAAAAGCACTTCGAAGAAAGCTCTCCGAATAACCAAAATATAGGAAGCTGCTAAGCAGGGGAAATTTAAATAAGTACCTTCATCTTCAGCATGTGCTTCTTTAATTTTTCTTATCTCGTCTTCCATTTGCTCCTTAGTCAGGTTCTCACCATCCTACACAATGCAAAGGTCCAGCACCCAACTTACAAAACACTTAGGGAGAGATATTTGTGATTAAACTGCTTATGTGTATTAACATTAACATAGCTTAGAGAGCACAAATGCTTTTAATATTCATAAGCCAAACAGTTAGCAGTCAAAATCAGCTACAACCGCAATAACAATGCATGGAAAGATTAAATGAACGCCTTGGACAACAAAACAATTAGAAATAAATATTTCAACATAAACATGACATGTATTGTCCATCGCCTTAAAACACCTTTATTTACAATAAGTATCACTGAATGTAAAGATCCACTCCACATTTTGTTGTGTAAATTCTACATATTTTGTTGTCCCCTCAAAAACAACTACAGAAACACCTGAGGTTGCTTATTCCTTCGAGTTAAAATGGTTTGCTTGATTGCCAAGAATTAAAAGTAACATATATATGATTCATGAAAATTACCACCATTAGCTTTATTGTAATTCTTTTTTCATGAGTTATGTAGTTAACAGCTGTATTTTCTTTTCCCTTTTTGATCAACTGGATTACTCTATAAGCTTTACTTACTAAAATGCTACAAGGCCATAAATGAAAACACAGAGTCCTGTCTAAGTTGATAAATAGGTATACCCACCATCATCATAGAATGAGTCTCAGTTTCTTCATCTGACTCAAGTGATAGAGAAGCCTGATCACCATCGAGTTCAAACTCATCCATACGCCCTTGTCTATTTAAGGCAATTTCTCCTTCGTCCAACACCATACCATCGTCTTCTTCATTCTCGCTCTCAGAAACATCAGCGTCCGAATCTTCTACAATCCAAGCAGCCTGCAAATCAACTAATTATTTCTGGTACAAACCAATATGCCCAGGGTACAATAAAGAACACATGTTTGGGCAACTATTGACAGAAAATGAACCTGGTATTCAGAAGTGCCCTTAGGAAGAGTTTTCCCTTTCAGCTTTCTTTTGTCCTGATTTCTTTCTGCTTCAGCCATTTCTGCCTCAGTAGGCCATGTCTGATTAAGACCAAAATTGACATCAAATATTTGTACAAATTACAAATGGTCACAGAAGAATGGCACAAGTAGGTATAATGTAGAGACAAGTGCATCTCCTCATGATCGAAAATCCAGTAGTTACAAAAGAATTGCACAAGGTAAAATGACATAACACGTGCATTTCAGAAATGAACTTTGTCCACTTCTGCTTTCATAGAATGAACAATAAAATTGTACTACAAATAGAATTATACCTGCTCTCCAGCCAATGGATCAGGGACATTCTCAACAAGTAAAGGCTCTTGCTTCATTGGGTCAGGCGTCAAGCAACTGAGGATCTGAAATACATTAGAAGACATAGCTGGGATGTGGGTAAACAAGAAGTATTCTGTTCAAGAAACCATGAAATGTACTACAGCAGGCCCAGGGAAGAATAGATGTTTGCATATCATGTTGCACCACTCAAGGAGAGGGGTTGATTTTTTTGAAAATTCATCATCCAGAGAAGGGGGAAGAAAGTTGACAGCTGCACTAGGAGCACACATAGCCACAATGTCATAGGCATCCATTATTTTTGTACAAGTGTATAATAAAAGTTATGGTAACTTGAGGCATTTGAACCTATATATTTCAACATGCAATGTGCTTTGTCAATACACAACTTTGAAATGTTGAACTTCAAGAGTAAAAGGCCTTCTATGGGGAGCATAGCTAATCAGTTGAAGGACAAAGCTGATCAAGTTCATTAATAAATTGAATTTTCGTGTCTGCCAAAATGTTGCCTCTAGAAGCAAAGAAAGGAAAGAATGGTGAGACATGAAATGTACCCGAAGAAATTCGAGCATGAATTGAGTAGATTCAATAGGAAATCACTATTTTACAGTTTTAAATCTCATCTTTATCAAATAATTTCTTCAATACCAAAAAAGTTTCTGTTTAAGTAAAACAAAATAAAAGTGAACCTGTGCCTCATTCATGTCATCAGAATCCATTAAATCCACTCCTTTTCTCACATTCAGGGAACATGGATCCTTTAGAAGTTCGATCTTGGATAATTGAAAATCTCCAGCACCTGTTATGTGAACCTGATCCGAGAGTATCTAATGTCAAGGACAATTCTTTAATATCTCAAAGTTATATGCAGAAGCAAAACAATTACCAGCTGATTCACTGACAGATTACGAGCACGAACATAACCAGAGAGGAGGAGTGTACATTTTCCAGAAATTGAATTATCAGCTACCATGTCGACCTGAAACACAAATAGATGCCAAGAAAGAAATTAATCCTGAATCATAAACTAACAAACTTATCTGCAGAAGTACAGAAGCCCAAAACCATAGTTGAGAACAAAGCAAATTCAAAGTCACCTGCATTGAAATTAATGTTGAGTAGACGAAATCATGACCTAGACATTTCCGTTATTTTTTTTAACTGGTAACTATGGCCTAGACATTTCAGCTATTGGGTAGTCAAAATTATGGTCTAGGGCTATAGGCATGAAGAAATGTATGTCTTAAATTAAGGACTGCCCCTCAATCTCACTTAATTTAGGCCCATTCAGAAGATTCATCATAGTTAAATTATTTTAATGCTGATGGTCAACAAATGTCTGCCTAACTGTGAATAACGAATGAACTAACATAAAATACATTACTTCCATAAGAGTCACCAAGACAACTAAATTTCCACAAAATGGTGACAAGCTATCACTGTTATCCTCTGTAGAAATGTATTAGGAGGGACAGCATACACATTATCTGAAATTCAGGAAAGCGGGTGCTAAATTGTTGAACTGGATAAGAATTTTTTCAAATAAATTGTCGAAACAGCTGAAATATTGACCAATACATATTAACTACACTTCAATCTCAAATCAGTTGGGGTCAATTATCTGGATCACATATATCCACTCCACTTTTTTGAGACATTCACAATAAAAAATAATTGGAGAAAATTCATGCATGACCAGCATACATAAATAACAACTAAATTTAATTCTGATTTAACAATGTCAATGTTACGAGAATAATTGCTTTGCCCCCTTTTTTCCTCGGTGAATACACCATGTCTAAAAAAGCTAAAAAAAAAAGTTTTACCAGCCAGGGGCCTTGAAAATAGATGACATAGGTCAAAAAATGGGGAAACAGATGCCGGAAGGTTCGTACCTTTTGAGCCATTAGATATGGCCGCTGATTACGCCAATGAGGTACTGAGAACCTTTGCTCCTTAAAAAGCCACAATAACTACAAACACCAAACCATGAACCAGAAGGAAAAAAATGATCTCATAAGTTAATGACACTAGGATAGAAATATATCAGATGACATCTAGCATGCAGCTGTTGTAAGCAATAAAACACAATATCCAAATCATTACCTTATGCAAGTCATCCTTTGTATCTGCTGGATAGAACTTACAATCCTCTGGAAATTCAGAAGCCAGGCTAGATGTACACGCCTTCTTTGAATCATTTTTCTTTTTTAACTCACTGGGCAAATCCTAAAACACAGAAGAGAACTCATTCAAGTCTCAAGTCCTTAAATATTTACCAAATCATTTCCAAACAAATGACAAAAAGACTTCCTTTCAGGGATGTATCTTAGTTCTTACACGAATCAGTACTGCAGTACTAGGAAGACCAAGGGCTCTAAAGACCGAAAGGCAGTGAGATCCAAATGCATCTATATAACAATCATCTTCACTAGAGGAACTTGCAGACGTGACAAAAGCAATCAAATCAGCAACCTGCAATTGCCAAAGCTTCTGACTAAATCATCCTTGATGAAAAGAGCTTACGAGCAAGTAAAACCTGTAAATACTTCACAGCATATATCATACCTTGGCCATCTCCATACAAGCCAAGAGATCACCATGAGGAGCTTTTAAGACCTAGACAACACAATTTACTGTTAAACTTCTGCAGAACATTATGTGAAGAACAAACAAGTCGAAGCAAGGAAAACTACTTAACTATCAATAACTGACAAACAGTTCATTGTATGCTGGCTCTGGTATCAAATTTGACACCAAAAATGTGACATGAAAATTCACATTAGAGTAATCGTGTTGTTTCTTTGGCATTTTGGTATGGCAAGACACATGCCTGAATCCTAGTATCCTTATACTCATATTCTTAAGTGCCGTCAAAGCTCCTTCTGTCCTATAATGTACTCCCCTATTGTGCTGAAGTTCTATTTAAGCTCAGAAAAGGAACTGAGATTTTGCTTTTAGAACTATGTACATATTTCAGAATCTTCTTAATACTATCAAGTAATGTGTTTTAGTTATTGGGAAAAAAAAAAAACCTAACATATCACTTCACCATCCGGCAGATAATCAAGTGACTGAAGTAAGTTGATTACCAAGGGTAAAACATATAAGCGCACTTAACATTATTGATTTATTGATTATACTCAACAAAACTGTGCTCACAGAAATAGTTAAGCTTCTGTTTCCGTTTGCTCATATTCTGATACTTCCACCTAAATTACCTAAGGCCGATTCAACAATGCAAATATTTTTCTTTTGTATATTGTTTAATAACTAGTAATGGATAAAGGAAGTTCCAACAATGCACTTCCTACCGTTGCTCTCAGCTTATATTCCGAGGAAGCAGCAGCTGGAAACACAACACCAGATCCATCTGCAGACAGTTGCTTCAGGAGATCTTGTTCGAGCGCACTAAGGTCAACTGATCCGGATAGACCAAACAGAACCTGTCACAGAAACGATCATTAGAAAACACTGATAAGTGCTAACAGATATCTTCCTTCTCCTTCACTCTAGCTGGCCATGGAGTAGATTACTTACAGTAACTGTTTTAACACCAATTCAGTATTACTAATTAATTTTTGTGACTCAACAAAACAGAGAAATAAACTTTCCATTGACGACTTGATTTTTTTTTTTTCAAATTTCAAAATTCTTTGTTCTTATTCTTAGCTAAATCTCTAGAATAGACCAAATCCTAAGATAATTTGGAAATCAAGCAAGGAAAACCTCTTAATTTTATTCTTCATGTCTAGGATTACATCTGAGATCATTACATAGGAATCCAAAGATGAAGAGAGAAACAAAGAATACTTACAATAACTTTGGGAGGACTATTTGATCCAGATGAAGCTCTTTTCTCTTTCAAAAGTGCATCTCTTTTCTGCTCTCTCACCTGCAAAATTACATTTTTAGCATATAACACTAAGGGGTAGTTTGGTTCACAAACAAAGTTATCCTCGGATTATAGTCGTGCGATTACAAATGCTGGACTAATTTATCCCACCTAATAACCAAGATTAAGATTGAATTAAACTCATACTCTTCAAGAAACATAGTATAATTTTATCCCAATTTTAATCGTGAGATATCCCACCTTATCCTCCATAACAAACGTCTCCTAACATAATAACTAAATAATCCAGAAAGCAATAAACTTTTTCTTACTTTTATAATCAAACTATCAACCCCAAACTAGTTAAAAGTCAGCTAAATAGGGAAAAAAATAATAAATTTACCATCTTATTACGCTGAAGCCGAGCTGCCCGTGCTCCCTTAGTAAGATTGCGATCAGGTTTCGCAATTCTGCTCTTATCTAAACGTAACCAAAAGATAATTAACACATCAGTTAAGCAAAATAACACAATCGACAGAAAAACATTGCACCTTTTGCAGAAACTTTGTGAACATTGCGAGATGATTTTGAAGCAAATCGAGTTTTATGAGCTTTGTTTACTTGAGCTCGAGAACCTCCCATCTTCTCTACGATTGAGCAAACAGCAATCAATTTTTCTCCAACAATAAACCCTAGCAGCCCATCACTAAAGCTAGCAATCAGTACAGTAGGGTTTAAGGTGTTTTTTTTTTTTTTTTAATTCCAAATTTTGTTGATATATATGTGTGTGTAGTTTGGGTAAATTACTGATTCCTCCCAAATAGTTTGATAATGTTACAAGTACCTTTCCTTAAAGTTTTACAAATCTACAAATGCACCCTTTCATTTTCTAAAAATGGGGAAAGTATGGCACCAATTCTAATTTTCAAAATTTTATGTTGAGTATAGTAAAATTAGTATATATCAAAATGGTTATATGTTGGCAATTTAGCTTTCTAATGGTAAAAAGGCAAGGTTCTATATAAAATTAAATCTATATAGATGAATATTCACTAAAGTTATGGTTAAATACTCGATCTTTGTTCTTTTTTAAATACTTTTCTTGTTTATATAATTTTTTTTTAAAAATAAAAATATTAATTTAAATCACCTTGCACGAACTTTGATTTAAATTAAGTAGTTGAACTTGGGTGTGAGTGTACATTGTGAATATAAATTTAAAAAGTGATTTTTTATAATATAATTTTAAAATTCGAAAGTACGATTCAAATGTGACGATTCAACTAAAACTAATTCAAACATTTTAAGAACCTATGAAATATGCCTGAATTATGGTGGATTATTCAAATGGAATGAATGCACAAATTCTTGAGAACAAGTTTGAATATGTAATGATTATTAAGCAGAAATACATCACATTAGTGTTCTTTAGGTATCACATGACTAATTAAGATTATTGCACATTCAACATTGATGTTCATCTAAATGTTTGTGGACTTTATGATTCACACTAGTTTTTGATATCATTAATCATTATATATGTCATGAATTTCTCGATCGATTTTGATCAAAATACCCAAAATTGATTGAACATATTTAGTACGTATCCCACAATATGTCATGCTGACATAGGGTGAAAGGTAAAGAGTCCACGCGACTTAGATCATAAAAGACATCCAACCACAAGAAGAAATTCAAAGGACATAGCAAAATATATATCTATCCATACTCCCACCAAACAATGCTAACAATTCGACATGAATAAGAGCCTTTCTAAGATCTACCATTCCTATAAAGAAAACAGTGGAAAAAGAAATTAGGTACTAAATTACACAGCTAAAGAATAATTTGGCATGCCCCTTTTTCACCTTATACCTCTCTCAAGGGCAGCAAAGAATACCATCACAGAATCACAAGGACATAGCAGAAACAATTTGCCGGCCGCTCTTTGAGATTCTTGAACAAAACATAAACATCAGAAGTACAGATGATAACAAGAACAATCTAAAGTATGTCCTAATCTCCTGCATTCCCAGCTCAAGCACCTCCATTTTCTTCCCGTACCTACTTTTTCTTTCCATTAAATAACCGTTTAGATAATCATCAATAGAAACCCACTTCTCGAAACTGGATCCAGTTGCATTTGGATGAAGTTCCTTCATCTGGACTCCGCCTAAACTGAACAGTGTAAAGAATGCTGCAGACCAGTCATTGAGAACTCTCTGCAATTCACAGCGAAAATGGCTGAGCGTTTTGACATGAATTGAAGAAGATGGTTTTAATGCTGTCAACACTTTTTGTTGGAAAAGAAAAAAGACATATGACAAAGAAAGACGCATCAGCTACAAAATGTAATACACCCTTCAAGCATTTTGTGTGAAGGTGTTATACATGCTTGTGGCCCTATACATGCTTCTGCGCTATCAAATCATGTTATTAAGAGTAAAATGCTAGATTTAAAGTTACATTGTTTTTAAAATATAGAAAAGTGCCATTCTTTTTGGAACAGACTACAAAGGAAAGAATGTTACATAAAATGAAAGAGAGGGTATAACTTACGTTAAAAGTAGTGATGTCAGTGGGATTGAACATCTTAAAGCAGTCCTTTGACGAGGCTGTGCTATCACCATAAATCTGATACACACAGCATATATACATATCGG